>BHEV01090440.1:0-10506 GCA_004319985.1 Emydocephalus ijimae
CAGAAGTGCAGGGCCAGAACCCTGCACTTACTTCAAGCTCTCAATAATCTTTATTTAATCACATTTATTAATTCACAACATATAGTTTGATATTCTTGTCAATGGGGGGGAGAAAGGGGAGGAGGACTTGATCTATAATGCTTTAAATAGTATGATAAGAAATATGGCAGAAGATGCAGAACCCCAACCCATCAGTACTAGAACTAAAATTTACAGGTTTAAAACCTCCATTGCATGTCTTGGGGAAAAGATAAAAACAAAATCATTTCTCACCCTCTCATTCACTTTCTCCCACAAAAATAAAAGAATTGTCCCCTCCTTTTTCTGGTAATGTCACTTGCTTTTCTGCCTATTTTATTAAAAGTAGACAGAAAAACTATAGTAGAGGAAAAACAATGTCTGGGCTAATACTGGGCTAACACTAAAAACAGACCCTACATTAAAAAAAGAAAAAAAATTAAATTATAAAATAAGTGGGAAAACTGGCTTCACATCTGAAGTGTGTCCAAGGCCCTTGAAATGACAGAAATTTTCCTTTCCTATTTTAGAATAAACACTGTATTTCCCACATAATAACATTTTATATTTAACGCCAAATGTTTTCTTATCTTCAGATTAATCTTCAATCAAACTGCAGATAAGCCCACATTTTTAAAACAGTCTAAAGACTACACCCAGCATAACTCAGTTTCTTAATATAAATTTAATGATGCTTTAATGTTCACATAACTCTGTTCTACATCTCACAGTCTGCTTTTTCTGAAAGACTTTGAAATAAATTCCAATGAATAAAAAGTACTGAAAGCATATTTTTATAAACAGGTACAAACTGACTTTTAGGAGTACATATAAAATATGTTAATTCTTGAATTATGATAATGCATGATAATATGATATTAAGATTTCATACAACACTAGCTTGATACCCATGTTTCGTTATGAAAGTATGTGGTTAGGCTTAATTTTAGGGGAGGAAAATAAGGAAAAAAATCTGTCTCTGCCTACCAGCATCCATTAATATTCATCTGGCTAGCGTCCTGAAAGTGTGTGAGAGAGTTGAGGGCTGTTTGTAAACTGAAACAGTATTTGCTGTATGAGCAAAAAGGAGACAGTGAGGAGCCTGGGTGTGGCTTAGCTCAACTGTTTTCTTCTAAAACTGCTTGGTGCTGTGAAACTAAAACTGAAACTCCTCTCCTCTGCTTGTGTTTTGCATTTGGAACAGATTTCTTTTCAGGTGGGAAGGGGGAGTAGAGCTCTTTAGCATCAGAGTGTGTTCATAATAATATACAAAATACTAATGCTCTGATTGTCATTTTGAAAAATCCTTTCTTATTGAGCACCTAGAAGCCAAGAGGAACATACATGCCAAATTTCAAGTTTGTAGGCTTTACAGTTCTGGAGATTTTGTGATGATGCGTAGTGGTATTTTGCTTTTATATATATAGATATTGTGTAGTACATTTTATATAATCTTAGTATATAAAGATGTCAGGCTGCACAAATTTCTTTCTCAGATTTTTTGCCTGAAAGAAATATGCAACAGGAAGAATCCAGTTGATTGTTTTCATTTCATAATTTGATAAAGTGTAATATCATTTGAAATATCTGTGATTTCTAGGATTAGGTTCCAATATAATAGAACAAGCATGCTTTTATTTAAAATAAGTCTTTGATGCAAATATATTCATACACATTTATAGACTGCAAAATAAGATCAATTCATTTCAGAGATTTATTTTTATATGTCATTAAAAAATCTTCATTTTTTAAAACTTTTCAGCCCCACTGAAACTATGTACAGTATGAATGAAGGCAAATATACATATCCCAGGATGATGTTGCAAGATTCAATCTGGGTGGGTCCCTGGGACCAGGGGTTTACTTTTCTGAGTTTTTGACTAACAGCCCATCTTCAGGGAACTTCTCTCTACTGATATAGAAGCTTACTCAAAGACTAGCCCAAAGCACATATTCCAGTAGGGAGAAGTTCCCTGAAGATGGGCTTCAGCATGAGTCCAAAAACTCGGAAGAGTAAACTTCTGGTCCCAATGACTGACCCAGATTGGATCTATGAAAAGTACATTTGTATTGCAAGTTCTACAATTCATATATCTGGTTTTGTAGTTTCCAAATGTAGTGAATTAATTGGTCATATTTTTCAGCAATGGATAAATTGATGAACCAAACTTGACTACAGAAAATACGACTTCAGCAACAGAGTGGTCAATGTTTGGAATACTCTACCTATCTATGTGGTTTCTTCCCCAAACCCCAAAAACTTTAACCTTTGACTGTCTACTATTGACCTCACCCCCTTCCTAAGAGGCCTGTAGGGGGCGTGCATAAGCACACCAATTGTGCCTACTGTCCCTGTCCTATTGTTTTTTATTTTTCTTATAAGTATCTATGTCATGTATTCAAAACTATATTTATTCTTATACCTGTATCTTGTAAGTGATTGTCAAATCAAATAAAATGTAAATGTAAAATGATATTTTGGCCATGTTTAAGAATGAATTCTACATTCCATATATGTTTTTCTTATAGCTTATTCAAATGCAGAAAATCTGGTTCTTCTGGACAAAGCTCTTTCACGTTTAACTTCCCTTGAAATATATTGATTTATTATTTTTATCCTGAAAATATATGGGAAGTACGCTATTTTATGTCTAATTTTGAATAAAGCTTACCTTTAGGTGAAGTTATTCCATATAGAAATATAAGTGATGTTGCCAAGTTTGATCATTCCTGGCTGAGAAATATGTTACAGTACTTATAATGCGTGTATCAAATAGAAATGAATACTGTAGGCTTGAGAAGTTTTCTTTGGCTGACATTATTGTCCATCTCTTTTCATACACTTAGCTCATATCCTTCCTTGTTGATCTAATGGCAAGAATAGTAACCTGGCCTGTTCAATTGGCAGTGAGATAATTGTAAGGAAAAGTAGTTCTCTTGTCTTTTAGTAGTAGCAAGCAAGACACCAGTGAAGGTGATGGATGACCTTCTTACTCCCCCAAAATAACAGCAAGCAAATTCACAGGATCATTCCATACCATGCCATGGAACAAAGCAGACACTTGTTTCAAATGCCTTCCTTGATTGGGAATACAATAAGGACTAGATCGATTTCAACAAACTATTATTACAGTTTGGTTTTCAGAATCCAATTACATATCTAAAGGATAGAGGGCGTGTAGTTTAATATAGCTGGAAGTGGGTTGTTATATGATTCAAATTTAAAGTGACAATATAACAACAGGATGTGTGTTTATTGTACACAAATATATTTATGGCCAGAAAAAGAGAATATTGCAATGTGTTTCATTGACAGCTGTTATTTCCCAGGTGATGGGAAAACATTAAATGCTTCCTAATAAATCCCTCAGGTTCGACACTGAATCTTCTTGTTCCTGAGTGAATAAAACTTGAACAGTTTATATGAAGAGCTGAAAAGCAATTTCAGAAGAATTATGAATTATTATTACATTAGAATACAAATACGATACTTGAGGCAAATTTGTGTTGCTTGGAAAGATTTTAAATTAAGTCCTTTTGGAGAATACTATTTCTTTCAGAAACAGGCAGCAATGAATCCTAGCTTTCACTTTGCAATAATGATTTAAAAAAAAAAAAAAAGCATAGCTGTGAACGTGTTCAAAAAATCTGGCTAGAAATTTACCATTCCTGATGAAAATGGAAGGAAATGAGGCAAGGAATGGGCCAGACACTGAAAGCATTATTATGTTGAAAGTGGTTACTTTGCATTGTTGAGTCCCCAAGTCAAGATGTTGCTTTGAATGAGAGATGCTACAATCTCAGTCATCATTCATGACATTCTGAAAGAACTTTCTGATTTCTAATGAACCAAAAATGCTTTGACAATACAAATACATTTCCAGCAGCATTACTTCAACAGAATTTTATAGTTGGCTTTTGATTTTAAATGCCCATGCTATAGTGAGATAAGCTTTTAAGTGCTTTATTACATATTTCCATACAAGGTATTAGAGTAAAGTATTGGAAGGGTATTAATATTTTAATTCATTTTTAATCCAACTGAATTTTTTTAGCTAGAACTGAGTCATAGTCAACTGTATTTCTTTTTATTAAATTGAAGCAATCAGAAATGTTTCCTTTGTGCAAAAATCCTTTGAATCATACAAGGTAAAATAAAAATTGCTGACTACATCCAAAAGTTCTAGGCAGGAGAAACCTAGGAATTCTACCTTTTTAAGTGCAGTTATAATAGCTTTTCCCAATTTCTACCTATAACAAATGCTAAAATATATTTTAAAGCATTTAAATATCATGGGATAGTGGAGTGTGTTTTTTTACCTGAAACTCCAACTGTAATCCAATGAGAAGAAATCTGACTGATTTTAAACACCTCTTACATTTACTGAAATAGTGTTAGGCAATTTTCCTGTGGGAGATACTTATCTTAACCAAATGTTCAGGAATTTCATGAGGAAATAACAGGGCAGGGTTTAAATGAAGAAGAATTTCAGGCTGTGAAGAAATCATAAAATAGCATTTGAAAGTTCAAGATAGTTTTGAGCGCTCAGTAAAATTGTCGAATATCTTCTCAGCAAAATCAGGTCAGGTATTCTAAAATACGGTTTCAGTTGCATAAGGCAGTATCATGTTATAGCTCTCAAAGGGGGGATTATTATAAAGTATGAAGCTGATAGTGTTAAATCAAATGGTTACAAATAACCTTTTCTTAAATTTATTCCTCTCTTTCTGATGGAAACCAGACCCTATTTGAAAAGATTTAGGTCAAAAACAGAAGTGAAAACTCTTTGAAACTACTTTGGCACATTTGCTTTGAAGTAAAGATGAAGTTTAAAAATCTAGACCTTTCTGTAATCATTTAAAATAAGAATTCTTAGGGTAAAATCTGTGCAGTATATGTATACAAATAGAATTGATAGATTCTTGAATATAATGTAGCAGGTGATCTTCCTAAAAATCTTTCTTGTGAGTTCATGATTCCAAGTATATATTGTACAATTTGATTAAGGTCAAAGATCTTTAGTTCTAATAAGTATAGAAACAAGAGTACAAAGTAAAAATGATAGGTGTTTTTGTTAAGTTTGAAGCATGGGCGAGAAAGAATGGAGACAAGCCGGTGAATGGTGAACTTCAACTCTTTATTTACATGGTGTGACAGCTCCAACTGGACGGCTGCTATAGCCTTCCTTATATAGGCAACCCAATAACTATTCAACCAATAACAATCCAGAAACGCTAGTTCTGTTAACCAATGCGAGTGGCCCGTTAATGGCCAATCAGATCCTCCTGAACGGACCAATCCGATTCTGCCATTAACAGCCAATCAGAGGTGCAGGGCTAGAACCCTACACAAGACTTCAAACTCAAGATAACTTTATTTAACATTTATACATTCACAACACCCTTTCCCCCTGGCTTCTGTTTACGGGGCGCGGTCACATAGTCCTCAAGGTAGGACGGTTGTTTTATTAGTCTTTTTGATTTTCGCTGTGCATCTTGCATTTGGCTGCATTCTTGCTGAGGTAGATCGTTGTTTGGTGACAGGGGTGCTTTTGGTTCAGAGTTTGCATTTCCGTTGTCACTACTATTTTTGGCAACTCCCTGAGGTGAACTTATTCCCATCCCTGGTTCCAGTTCCCGTGTTTCTGTTCTGCTATCGTTCTCCTCAAGGGGATTTTCCTCGAGTTGGATTCGTCTTCCTCTGTATCTCCTCCCCCCTCAGTTTGGTCATAAGGGAGTTTGGAATTGTCTGACTGGAGCCGTAATCGTAATTGATCGATATGGCGTTTCCAAAGTCTATTGTCAGGGCACTGTACAAGGTAGGATCTTGGGCTGGTTACACGGATTACCGTCGCTTCCACCCACAGCGGATCACCCGATAAGTTTTTAGCGTACACCAAGTCACCTACCTGGAAGGTACGGCATCGGCCGCTGGATCCGAGTGGTTTTTCCAGTTCGTAAGCTGGGTGTAACCGGTCGAGGTGGGAGCGGAGCTTCCGTCCCATTAGCAGCTCGGCGGGAGTTTTGTTGGTGATGCTGTGAGGTGCGATGTGTTGTAGAAAAAGGATTTGGTTGATTTTCTCATCAATGTTGTCATAGTCTATTTTCTGTAGTGTTCTCTTGACGAATTGGACCATGCGCTCAGCCCTACCGTTGGCCGCAGGGTGCGCAGACGAGGTGAGCACATGTCTGATATGCATTCACAACAGTTTTCTGATATGCATTCACAACAGTTTTCATTATGCTTGTTTTTGTTAAAGCTGGTGTTTTATCAAATATATGTTCTGTTTATTTCTGTTAATATGTAGTGCTGAAAGGCAACTATCTCCATAAATGTTTGCATTTTCCACAGTTCTCCAAATGCAAATATTTTGCCCACTTTTGACCTGTAGATTTTTAGTAGTAAAATGCAGTTTGTATGTTTTATGTTGTTTTGTATATCCACCAAAGTTTTATGGCACAATAAGTAATACAAAATATTTAATAAGGTCCAATATGCACATATAACTATGTTGTGAAACAAACAACTGAAAGAGAAAAGGCCCTATTTGGGATTTGGAATTAAATGATATTCTGTCTTCGAGTTCATTGGGGGTGGAAACATTTGAGGTCAAACATTTGAGGTCGAACCAGAAAATACAGGAAGACAGACAGTCTGGTGAGATTCTTATAAATTGATGATCAACAACAAAGAAAACTGTTTGATCCATTCAAGGAACAGTTCTGGTTGTTTGTGCCTGGCAACTTTCAACTAGGTGTGTCTGATTCTCAGGAATCTATGCTCCCATTTGCAATATATTTAATTTTTAAAAGACTAAAGCAACATTACTCTCAAAAATAGTGGCAACTTTCTCATTAATTTACAAAAGACAAAGAATCAAATTATTTGACATATTTCAAATAATAGTTTCCAAAATACAAATTAAAATATATATTTTATGAATCATAATGTGAAATACTTTAGTGTAAACAGTGAAGTTACACTTAAACTGCTTTAATGACTAATATTGTGGAATGCTCCAGGACATATCTCAGCACTGAAGGAACTGAGTGTAACCCTGAAGTCTACTGCGCTGGTTATTAATCGCATGAGTCACTATCCTTGTGACAATTTATGAGTGGACTTTCACAATTGTGGTTTGTAAAATATATTATTAATGGAATGTGTTTCATTCATGACCTCATGAAATGTTTCTACAGTTTGCAGTCATTCTTGTACCAACTATAAAGTCTGCATATGGGATTTCATGCCACAATGTCAACTAGATGAATAATATAAATATAGAAAATTTCTTGGGTTCTTTTGTTTGCCCTTTCCAATAAATAATGCACTTTTTCCTGCTCTTTTCTATACCCAACTGGTGAGAAGCAGCCTCATCGTGGAGAATAAAAGAACTTATTCTAAAATGCCACATAGTCGCAAGAATTTTTCAATTATGTCTCTGGAGATTCTCAGTCACCCACGTTGTCCCAAAGGTGCTTTTCAAAAGGCTTATACAAGAAATATTTCTTTATTTTATTTTGTTATTTCTTTAAATTCATTTCTTTTTCCATCTCTCTCTAGATTCAGTTCCTATCAGGGATCTGAGCATCCCAAATTTTTTAAGCTTTGGCCCCAATATAGTTTGTCTGTACAATTTGATAATCTGGGCTAAAATCTAATTTTCCCCTCTTTTTCATTGGAAAATATGTAATTGCTTTAGTTAAATATGGGAAACAAGCTGTCAGCCCTCAACATATCTTCCTCTCTTCTTTCTCTGCTATTTCTCTGGGCTGTCATGACAAAGGTGGGAGGGGGGGAATCTTGTTAAAGAAAAAAAAACTGGAAGTGTTTGCATTCCTTCTTGGGTTAGAAAAGGGAGGGGGAATTCTTTTCTTTGGCTTTCCGTTTCCTGGTTATCTTCTGTCCTTTTTTTTTTTTTTATCAAAATATGTCAAGTCATCTAACAAGACCCTTCATCACCATCTGGAGATCATCACATGAGAATATTCAGAACTTTTGGTTGGAAGAATCACTTCGGGGGGTGGGAACAAACTTAAGTCTTTATATATGGGTTCACTCACAAATTTCTCAATTTCGGAATTGTTTTGTAGCTACCAGTTTATTTCCTAGTAAAAGATAAACTTTGCTCCATCGCATTGAGTCTGAGTTTACTTTCTTGGGATTTAAAAGGAGCGCAAACTGACACAAGCAGTACACCATGAAAAAGCTGATATGAATAATGAATTTTATTCTCACAGGTATGAAGCCCCAAAAGTGCTTTTTCAAGAGGCATCTGGACTTTATGTTTTTCTAGCTGAAGAAGCTTCTTGGATGAGAAGCGAAACATCTTCAAAGAAAAACCAGAAAATCCAGATGCTTCTTGAAAAAGCACCTTTGGTACAACCATGATCTAGATGATTGAGACTCTCCATAGACAGGTATGAAGGTGTATGAGGTAATTCGCAGTCCAGCAAACGAACTAGGGGAACTAGATATTATGAAGAAATGCTAAAGAATGTAGAACAGACCAGTATGAGTGCTGGCACAAAATATCTCAATATGTAATATTTGTGTAGAAAAAAAATGGAGGTGGGGATATTTAAAGACAGGATTCATTCTGAGCAAAAGTTGATTAGAATGCTATTGAACTCTCAGCATTTCTTATGCTGGGAAACTTGGAACTATGTCTCCATTTGTTTTGGGCTAAAAAGAAAGCAATTTTCAAACCCTGCCAGGAAAATCCAGTAAACATTAAAAAGCACCTCATTATGTGGATCAATAAACAGATTTATCACTAATATTGTTCAAACAGCAATGTTTTACTGTCCCTTCCCGTAGGAGTAATACTTTAAACAATATTTTAGAAATTAAGGGGATGAATCTTCTTTCTTCCTTTCTCTTTTTCTTCAGAGAGATTTGTCCTGAGAATTAGCACTGCCCTCCAGAAGTTTCTCTAAAACTGGCTTCTTCTTCAAGGTTCACAGTCTTTAAAGGACTGAAATTCTGTTGATCTTATATACAAAGAAGTTATTTAAACAAGGAACTCCTCTTGTTTTGAACAAGTTTCCTTACAGGAAAACAATTCATGTGGGCAAGATGGGAAAAAAACAGCTTCCTTTTAACTCAAAAGGAGTCTATGTTGAAAAGCAACAAATGTGTCCCTCTCTACTTGTACCTTCTATTTCTTAAATATTCTCTTCTACTTTTCCTCTCTGGTTGCAGCCCAGCCTCTCCACCTGCTTTTTCACCCTCTGGAGCTTTTTGTTCTATTATCTCTTGTTATCTCTTGCCACTAATCTGTCCTTCCTTGCATGGAAATAGTTCTTTTGTCATCCATCCTTCATTATCCTTTTCTTCTGATAAACTCTGGCCACTTCCTTCCCTTTTCACTGCTCTGAATGTTACCTCCAATCACTTTGCTCTTGCTCTGCTCCCAATCATTGCTTTTATCTTTTATTATGCTGATCTGGGTTGTTGCTCTGGAGCTCCTGTCGCTCCCAGGGGTGGCTCCGACTGTTATTCTCTTCAGGATCTGACGTCCACTTGCTCAGAATCTTCCTAATCACCCAGTGCCTGATGCTCACTTATTTGTGCTGGTGGCTCTCTTGCCTTGTGACCAGTCATTCCCAGCCTACTGGGCTCTCTGCTTTATGTCCCCTTTTTGCTATTCTCTACTCGCTTTCGCTACCTGCCGACCTTCACTACTTTGTTTTGCCTCTGTTTCTGTCAGTTTTTTTTAAACTCCAGATAGCTTTTGGGTTCCTTTTGGGTTCCTTTAGCTTTTGGGGTGCCTTGTTGCCATTTTGTCTGCAATAAACAATCAGTCTCGGATTTGATCTATATCCTGCTCCCTTTTTCTTACATTACTTTTTATTTTTTTAATTAAATTTATTTGCCACTCATCTGATTATGCAGTGAGCTTACTTAGCAATATTTCTTTTTCCCACTCACACTAATTCTTTTTTTTATAAAAAAAGTTTTATTGATTTTAACAACAAACAAAAACACACAAAACATAAAACATAACATAAAAATCATCATTCTTCATAAATTTACAGTGTATCGGTTGGTTTACCACTCCTTTCAGTGCATTCATTTCACAGTCAACAAAACAATTACATTACATAATAACTCACATTGTCAATCATCAGTTAAGTATCCTAATATCATTATTAAACAATCATTTGACTATAATTTTACTAATTCATACTTAAACGAGATAACTATTATTGAATTAAATTATTTTATAACAGATCATAGAATCATACCAAATCTATCTTAATAAAATATTCCAAAAATATTATCAAAACCAAAAAAAATTATATATTCATTATTTCCTAGATTTCTAAATATTCTATTATTATATTGTATTATTTAACCATTGATAAAAGAGATCCCAAATTTGTTTATTTGTTTATAAAATTGTTTATCTTCTTGTTCTCTAATTTCAAATGTCAATCTACTCATTTCAGCACATTCCAATATTTTCTTAATAATTTCTTCCT
>BHEV01090448.1:0-21815 GCA_004319985.1 Emydocephalus ijimae
GCTTCTTCTTTGTTCAGTCAGCTCTGATGTCTCCACATCCCATCCTCGTCGCCAGTGTTAAGTTTGAAGCATGGGCGAGAAGAATGGAGACGAGCCGGTGAAATGGTGAACTTCAACTCTTTATTTACGTGGTGTGACAGCTCAAACTGGACGGCTGCTATAGCCTTCCTTATATAGGCAACCCAATAACTATATTAACCAATAACAATCCAGGAACGCTAGCTCCATTNGTTGTAAGTGCTGGACTAAATCTCTGATGTCAATCATGGTGCTGGGTACTGATGGATCAGGCTGGTTAAAGAAAAATGCCACATCTGCAATGAATGAAAAGCAGTGGAGGCATCCTTATATAGTTACTAGGTAGAAATGCTGAAAGCTGAAGAACAGAGATAGGAATAGAAAGAGCAGAATGGACTTAGGAAGAAATTGAACATAACTAGAATGTAGACATACAAGGCTACACAGACTCCATAAACAATGTTATTCTGAGGAAAGAAGTAGATGCGTGGCACCTAGCAAAAAAAAAAAACTTAAGAAGTGCGTTTATTTGATTGATTTATAACCTTTTGCAAGGTACCTAAGGTAGTATATATAGTGTTACTTTCTATGTTTCCCAACAAGAACAACCTTGTGAAGTAGGCTGGGCTAATAGATAATGACAGGCCAAAGCCACCCAACAAGTTCTTGTGGTTGAAGATCTTTAACCCTTCAAGGAGATAAAAGTCATTCATGGCTGTAAAAGTAGTAGCCTAAATGGCGTCCTGGCTCAATGACTACTTGTTTAGCAACCATTCAAAGTTACAATGGTCCTGAATAAGCAGGTTTACAACTGGTCCTAAAAATTGCAGCCACTGCAGTGTACCATAGTCACTTGATTCAGGCATTTGGTGAGCAGTGTGCAATTACAATGCTTATAGCCATCCCATGATCATGTAATTGCCTTCACTGTTGGTTCATAACAAACAAAGCCAATGAAGAAGCTGGTAGGAAATCATAAGTTATGGTCATGTGGTGTTGTATTTAACAACTATTCACCATGAGCTTAATGATTCAAACAGCTCAATCTGCTGTTGTAAGTTAGCGTGTTCATGTAATTCTTTATTCATAACTGGGTTGCTTAGTGACAGAGTTGCCAATCCCGACTGCAGTTGGTAAATGTGGATCACTTATATGTGACCTGAAGACGAGTGAGAGTTTTGATCTGACCTTTATATAACTGGTGTATGACAAGCATTGGTGTCTATTTTTTTTTGGAGGTTTAGAACAAGTGTTAGTGATCTCCACTATCCATCCACTCTGAAGAAGAATAATCTTCTGGAAGAAGAGAACTATATTCCTAACAACTTCTGGAAGAAGGAAAGATTATTAAGAATCATCTTCTGGAGGAAAGGAACTATATTGCTAACAGCAGCATAAAATTTAACAGCTGGAAAGAGAGTCATAGAGAGGTGATATGGATTACTGCTCTGTGAAGTGACTGATGTTGAATACTAAAGGTAAACCAAGTCCTTTAGTGAAAATCTTTTCCATATGCACAGACTTTTCTTTTTAAAAAACCCATAAATATTTATTATTGGATCATCATTCTAGGATGTAAGAAATTTTTTTTCTTATTTGAAGGGCCCAGAATTATATTACAAATATTAAGTTTGGATGTCTTCTTGTTAATACAGAGAGTTTTCCTCTAGACTCAAAATGAATACAAAAGCAGGAAATTTGGCAATATTTTATGTGATAAAAATGCATCTAAACAGCAATTAAAGCAACATGTTTTGGGAAACCAAACCAGTATTATTCATCCTAGTCACCAAAGAGCATTTTAGAATATAGTGTTCATTGATATTAACAGTATTGCTTTTCCAGCCATTGTTCATGCACAGTTCTAAACCAGCATTGGGCTGACTCCAGTCCAAGGATTTTAGTTTTCTCAGAATTCCATCTACCAAAAACTGCCAGAAAACAATGACATGACTTGCCAACTTTGCCAACCTGATGTGATTGAAAAGGCAGTGAGTCTCAAGAGATTTTTTTTTCAAAAAATATTACCCCAATCCCAGAAGTGATTGATAAAACACTACAGCTCTCACTGCAGTTATCATGCCTTTTCAATCATGTCTGATTGGCAAGGTTGGCAAGACATGTTATTATTTTCTATCAGTTTTTGGTAGATGGAATTCTCAGATACCTAGAATGATGGCTCTCAAAAAAGGAACTTCCATTCTGTATTACCATGCTGCTAGTGAAACTCTTTTTCAGTTTTTAGTGTTGTGGCTGTGTCTCTGCTGCCAATCACCACAAGAACACCTCTCCAGCATTCTTGGTGTTTAGAATTTGGGGTGAATATTTCTATTTTTTATTCTGGTTTTTTTCCCTTGCCATATAAATTTGGATATATGTTTATTTAGTTCTTCAAAAAAAGCTTTTTTCCAACTTGATTGGCACCATCTGAAATAAGAACAACAATTTTGGCAAAATATTCATTTTTACTATTGCAATACGTCCTAAAAGAGATATTTGTAATTTAGCCCAATTATCTAAGTCTTTAAATATTTGGATTGCTTATTTATTATAATTATCTTTTTTAATTGATGAGCACCTAGCTGTCAGCCATATCCCCAAATATTTTACTTTATTTACCACTTGTATCCCTAATTTCTTTGTTAGTTCTTCCTTTTGTTCATTTGTACAGTTTTTTGTTATCACTTTTGTTTTTTCTTTGTTAATTTTTAACCCTGCCACTTTCCATATTGTTCTATTTCTTTCATCAAGATAGATGTCATTTCCAGGGGATCTTCCAGTATAAAGGCCATATCGTCAGCAAATGCTTGAAGTTCGTACTCCTCTTTTTTAACTTTTAACCCCCTGATCTCTTGATTTTGTCGGATTGGTACCGGTAGTGTCTTTTCTGCTAATATATAAAGTAGGGGAGCCAAGGGACATCCTTGTCTTACACCTTTATTTATCCTTATATTATCTGTGTTTTCCCCATTTAATGAATCCTAAAAAAATTTCACCAAATTTCCTGCCTGTCAGTTGTTTAATAAGAAAATTCCAGTTTAAATTGTCAAATACCTTCTGAGCGTCTAAAAACATCAGTGCCATTGGTTTAGTTTTGTGTACTTCATAGAATTCTAAAACATACATAATTATTCTTGTATTTGTCTTCATTTGTCTATATGGCAGAAACCCATTCTGGTCAGTATAAATAATCCTACTTAATATTTTCTTTAATCTTTCCACCAATATTGTGGCCAAAATCTTGTAATCTACGTTTAAGAATGATATTGGCCTATAATTTTGAATTTTTTGTGGGTCTGATTGCTCTTTATGATATATATGCTCTTTATGATGTATGCTTCAGTCCAAGATTTTGGTATATCAGCATTATCCAAGGCTTTATTATATAGGTCTGTCATTAATTCCTCCAATAACTCTTGGAACTCCTTATAGAATTCAGACAGAATTCCATCCGGGCCCAGGGTTTTATTTAGTTTTTGGGCTCCAATTGCCTTTCTAATTTCTTCTGTGGGTATTTTATTATTTAAAATACATTTCTCTTCATCCATAATTTCTGGTAATTTTTTTCCCCTTCAAATATTAGTTAACAAGTTCTTCTGGTACTTCTTGATTGTATAGATTTGTAAAAGAAGTCCTTGGCAATATCTTTCTTTTCCTTAGCCTGAGTACATACTTTCCCTTCTTGGTCTTGAAGAGCTACAATCATTCTTTTTCCTTGTTCTTTTTTTATTTTATGGGCTAACCATCTCCCTGGCTTATTTGCATTTTCAAAATAATTTTGTTTTACTAATTTAACTTTTCGGGCCAGATCTTCCTGCATACTTAAATTTATGTTATGTTTTACCAAATCTATTTCTTTACTAGTGAATATTTCTACATGCAGCATTATATGACTATAGAGAAGAAAATGTCTCTATTAGGATGCTTCTTTATGTGCCTTTCCTGTAGACAGAGTGTGTGTATACATACATATACATACATACATACATACATACATGTATATATAACCAGTATGTACATACCACATTTCCTGTGATATTCTGGTGTGGCAAGAAAGCATTTGCTGCAAACATAAGCTTATTTGGATATATCTGCATAATCTATCAGGATTTGTGCAGCAATGCCCCTTTATTTTTTGTGAGAGGAATGGCTTTATAAATTTGGCACTATAAATTTGGGGAATTTATCTTTCCTTTGCCTTCTCTAGAGTGGACCCAGAAAACTGCCACCTTCCATTTAAAAATCCTCTATATCTTGCCATTGTTTCTTTCAACATTTTTCTTACAAAAACTATATAGGAAAGGCATAATAGTTGTACAACTTTTAAAATTGGAAACATTAGAATTGTCCATCTGGAAATACTTTGTGAGAACAATACATGGAGGGATAGGTTTTCCATACAATATTTCCAGAATTGCCCTACGCCAGAGTCACTGCAGAATGAATAAAATCACTGCAGAATTAATGAAATTATTTATATGGCTCTTCTTCATTAACCCTTGTTACACATTTTAAGATTTGGATAAGATTTCTCCTAAGAGTCACATTGGTGTTAACATATATGTCTTAGGGCTGCTTCACATTTTTCCACAACATGACAATCAAATGTGATGGGTTACAACCTTCACATGCTTAGTTAACGATGGCTCATTGAATGGATTGGGTTCAAATAAGATGCTGAACAAAAATTGTTGAGTTCACACAACTTGCTAAAACAAAATCAGGCAAATAACTAAACATAAAGTTAAAACACAGTATCTTTCTGCTATATGTCATACTAATTTAACTCTGATCCTGCTCTGTAAAAAACTAAATCTGATTTTAGGCATACTTTTTGTCGTATGCATCCATTCATAAGAACAGGAAAAATATTTATCCCTCAATACTCCAATGGAAAATGGGGTAAAATTTCAAAAGAATAACACATATATAAAAAAGTTTAAATAGTATGTGCTTCATGTTTATAATAATGTACATTGAGGGACCAGATCTGTCAATCTATAGAATTTATTCTAATTGTGTTTTTCTTTTATAGATTCATTTTTGTGAAACTGTTTATCTATCTCTGACATACCGCATAATGCCATTGTCAGTGTTGCTTTCAATATAGCAATAGCAATAGCACTTAGACTTATATACTGCTTCACAGTGCTTTATATCTCTCTCTAAATGGTTTACAGAATCAGCATATTGCCCCCAACAATCTGGGTCTTCATTTACCAACCTTGGAAGGATGGAAGGCTAAGTCAACCTTGAGCCTGGTGAGATTCGAACTGCCAAATTGTAGGCAGCTGGCAGTCAGCAGAAGTAACTTGCAGTACTGCATTCTCACCACTGCAACACACACACACACACAGTCTTCTGTAACTTGCATCCTACAAATTCATCCTAAAGTCTTTTGTAATTGAGTAATATTTATGGATTTGAATTGATTAGCAGTAAGTCAATAAAACTAAATGCAGTAACAACAAAGCTTCTCCAGAACTTTAATTTCACAGTAGTAGGCAAAATATGGGATTTTACTTTGGAAGGTGCATAAATGAGACTCTGGTAGCATTGATCTAAATTTTATGGTTGTGTTCCTTTTCATGGCTCTAAGTAAATGGGTGAATTCAGTATCTGATATTTCCTAATTGTAGTTTCTAAATAAAAAACTTCGGATATACATCCAAATTTGGAAATTTGGCAAAACAATTGTTGCTGGTATTCACTCTACTAATAAGGTTAAGTAGAACTGCTAGATGCTTCACAGGTGTATCTTGTGAATCTTGGAAGAAAATGATTAAAAAACTAATATTCTGTAAAGAGTTGCAGTATTCCCAATGGATTCCATTATAAAACATAAATTTTAAGTTTCAGTGTGATTTACGATTGTCAACATAATAAAATGCATACATCAATCATGCTACTAATAATGGACTGCATTATCTGAGGAACCGCTTCTCCCTGATTATATCAGCTTGCCCCATTAGATCAGTCAGAGAGGGTATGCTGTAGGTGCCATTAGCTTGGGATCTATATTTGGCAGGAGATGGGCTTTCTCTGCTGTGGTATTCACCTTATGGAACATTCTTGCACCCACTCCCAAATTAGACTAACTTCATCTCTTTTCATATTCTGATTTTGTCATCATAACCAAATATGTTTAGATGGCTCCCTCTCTTTGCCTAAGATTTGTATGCTTATTTTTGTAATCCTTATTCCTTAATGTGTTTTTTAAATATATTTTTTATCTGTTGTTTATATGCCTGTAGGTTTTTTAATCTGATTGTTGTGCACCACCTGGAGTTGCTTTCAATGAAATGGGCAGCTCTTCAAGTTTGATTAATAAATCAATAAATACATTGCATCTTGGGTCCTGCAACAGGTGGTATTTCCCTGCTGCACCATTTTTATCTATTTGAAGCAAATGGTAAATGGAAAATATGTAAAGGTTATTAATTATGCTAATAATGGAATAAATGAGTTGTGATGGGATTCTTTCAAGAGACATTTTTTGGATATTCTTAGCAAAGGGAAAGCATAAATAATTTGGTACATTTTTAATAGGTAAAATAGAAAACAGTTGTGGTAAAGAAGATTGATGACTTCTAAATCTTTTGAGATTGTTTAATACAATTCTTTGTTAAAAGTCAAACAGGCCCAGTAAAATGATGAAAAAGCAAAGGACAAAAATGATTTTCACCAAAAATACTTTAGTTATCTAGTTTGAATTACAGGAGATAAGAAACAGATTATTGTTGAGTTGCACAAAATTCATGAATCCAATTACACTAGTTTACTTACATTTTGAGAAGAGAGCTATGGTAATTTATGGTGGCCAAAAATCAGTGTCTGGTAGCAGCTTTTCCAACTAATTTTTTTATTAAAAGGCATAAGATTTTATGAGCTGCAGCTTACTTCATCAGATATAGAGTGGCTAGACTAGGGGGGTCAAACTTGATTTCATTGAGGGCTGCATCAGGGTTGTGTTTGACCTCAGAGAGCCGGGTTAGGCATGGCCAGCATGATATCAATTGTGTCAGGGGGGCACCTATGGTGGCCCAAGTGAGCTGCCACCAAAAATGGGCTCCAAGCTTCGTTTTCAGCTGTGACAGTCTCCTGCAACCCACTGCTAGCAAAACCGGAGCTTGGGGGGCTCTGCATGGGCCTCCTGAGCTCTGCTTTCAGTGGCAGAAGCACCACGGACTAGTCCTTTGCTTTTTCCAAGGTAGCCCCATGGGCCAGATCTAAGCATCCTCTGGCCCCTGGGCCTTGAATTTGACATCCCTGGGCTAGACTGAGGTTGGATTTAAATTGGGATGAGGTGGAGAGAAAAGGCAGGAATTTAAATCCAAATTCATTTTAGCCACTCTATACATCTGATGAAGTGAGCTGCTGCACACAAAAGCTTATGTATTTTAATGAAATGTATTTTAATGAAATGCAAAACAGGCTACCAGATTCTTGATTATTAGCTTATTGACAGACTTACATGTAAAACTCATTAGGCATGGAGAAAATATGTTTCAACAAGAATCTAATCTATTAACTGTTCAGTAGCTCATGTTCCATATTTTCAAGCATTGAGAGACAATTACGTGAAGATCTCTCTGAAAACAATAATGAGCATTGCTTTCATAATTTAACTGAGCATAGATCAGCCATAGATCTACCTTAGGAACTGAATGAAAATGTGCAAGTTAATGGCAATTATCTCTGATGGGAGGGGATGTGTTGGATCACTCCACCTTCTAACTCTATTGAATCCTGCCACAAAGATGAGTTGACAGCATGTCTAAAAAAGGATAGTATTTGTTAATTGCCTGACAACTATGTACGGGTATCTGGCAGTTCTCTCTATTTACTGTTAGCCTAACAGGATGTTTTTGAATTAAATGTTAGTTTTGTGTTAAACATATGAAAATATACCAATTCCCATATTATCCTGTTAACCTAATAATAGTTGAAATCGTCTGAATAGATTGGTCGACTCCAATTGGAAATTGTGAAGAATTGTGTGACAGAAAGCTTGGATGCCTAAGATGTCCATAAAATCAATGACAAAATAAGCTTATTAGAATGGAACTGGATTATCTGCATCATTTCATGGGCATTTGTACAAAAGTTTGCAGAATTTGGGCCATATAGAGGATTGAAAATTCTTCAGTTTATTTTTTGTTATATACTAATGTGTCCCATATAGAAACATGTGATTTGTAGCACACACTTGTCTCAAAAATGTAGGAGATCATTAAGGATAGATATCAGGTTCTAATATGTGTGTATTGTATATTGTTTTTTCCATTCTCACACTTGTGTTATTTGTTTGGATGAAAAAAGTGACTGGAACAATTGAGTGAACAGTTCTAAATATATTGGAAACAAATCCCATTTATATGGCTGCCTTCAGGTGCTGGGAAAAATAATATTAAAAATTAATTGCTAGGAGACACTTTTGGTCTATTCTTCTGATGTTAGTCAGTGATTCATATTTATTAGATCAGAACTGTCCAATCTGATTCAATCTCAATATCTTCAGGCACCCTTCTCCATCAACCCAGTAGCACATGATCAATCTACCAATCTGGATGAGAATAGTTGCTCTGAAACATCTGGAAAGATCCAGATGGGAGAAACCAAATTAATGAGTACGAAGCAATATGTCAAAGTAGGATATACGGTTCTTCCCTCAGATGTCTAAGTAGAAGACTAAGTATGTTGTTTCTTCCTACGTTGTTACTTGTTTCATTTGTGTGAGACATTATCAAATCTAAAACTGCGGAATCTCAAGTTCTTAGAGAAGGGGAGGCAAGTGCAGCATGAGAAGACATCTGAAGCCCTCACATAAAGTCCATTCTTGATCCTTTGAAACTTAAATACTTTTATTGCAGCCAAACCTGGTTAAAAATTGGCACTGCCTCTATCCTGGGCAGTGGGTCATGTCTACTATTTGGTATTCGAAGTATGGCTCTTGTCCAGGAGAATGCAATTTACTCAGAGTCCATTGGGTTATTTTACATAAGCATGCCCTTTGGTTTCAGAAGGGATTGATTTTTGTTTAAATCTTCTTCTGAGCAAACAAATGACCTTTTGAAAGCCTTGGGGGTGAAATGGCTTCTGAGGTATGCTGGTATTAAGCTACAAGAATTTCTGGAATGGAGAGCTGGAGTGATTGAGAGCCTTTTGAGTTAGAATGTTTTTCTTTTGCTAGTGTAGTGAGATATCTAACCTTTGAATAATAATTTGCCAGCAATAATTTTTTGTGCATGTGTTTGGATATCCTGAGTAAAAGGCATGAGGTAAATCATACAAATAAAAACAGTGAAATGTGGAAAAATCTGGAGATCTATGTTTGATAGCCACTTCTGCTAATGTGGCTTTGTTTCCCCAAATATAGATTTCCTTTCACAGTGTGCTATAGTATTTAGTCATATATTTAAAGCTTACCTTTTTCTATTGAGAGTAATCTGCAGGTGTTGAGGATTGGACCACATTGCCTATAGTAGATGGAGCAGAAACAATTGGTAGGTTACACCAATCTATTCTGTCTCTTTATCACACTGTTTAAAATGAATATTTAAATATTACATATCTAAACTGACAAGTTTTGCAAGTTTTTGTGTAGTGGCCAGTTTGGTGTAGTGATCAAAGCAACAGGCTGGAAAACAAGGATAAGCTGGTAAATTCTAATCCTACCTTAGACACAAGGCCAACTGGGTAACCTTGGGCCATTAATTTTCTCTGAGCCTTAAGAAATTGTCAAGGGCAAACCATTTTTGAAATCTTGCCAAGAAAACTGCAGATACTTGTCCAGGCAGTCATCGTGATTCAACAGTGATTTAAACCCAAGACTTATTATCTTCCTTTCTTTCATCATATTCTTCTTTTTTAAGGAAATATTTTAATGGACATTTAAATACATCTGGGTCTCATGAGTGTAATCAGTTACCTGGTCAGTGTGCAGCTATGCCACTGCTGCCCAAATGCCCAAGTGAGGCCCCTTTTTTGTACAGATACTTCTCAACTTATGACTGTAATTAAGACTGGAATTATGGTCATTTTTTGACCATTGTGGAAGAGTAGAAAATAGAAAGCAAGGAAGAGAGCTTTTTGGAAATAATATTTCCTTCTGCTAGACATTACATGGATCACCACATGACTGGATCCAATTTTATGATCTAGTTTTGTAGTTGGCGATTGTTAAATGAATCACAAGCATCATTAATGAAATTCCATAGTTAAGTGAATATGGGTGTTTTTTGACAGATGGATGGTTTTTGACAATGGCTATTTTTTGACAGAAACTGGAAGTAAATGGCTATAAATGTGGGTTGGTTGCTGAGTATCCAAAATGTGATCATGTGATGTGGAGGGGCGTGGCTATCAGAACTTTGAATTTGGGTTGAAAACTGAAGACTACTTTTAGGGATTGAGAATTGTGCTGCCCCATCTCCCTCTTGCCTTGGGATTCTTCCTCTTCACTAATAAATTTAGCAGCAACAGGCTAGCCATTATCCTTTTCAATTTGTTTGCTGCCTGGAGAGGCAGAGGACAGCAGGCAATTTTTGATCATCTGAATAGACATGTATATCAAGGTGATCCACCTACCACTGTATGTCAGAATTTTAAAACGTATTTGACAAAGTTCTTCAACACTTTTGAGTAAGTTTAGAGCTGTGGGTTAAGATGGCAGGTCTTCTCTTTGATTGGTAACAGGGTAGAAAACAGAGTAGAAATAAAGGTATCTTGAAATATTGTTTCTAAAACTAGGATGACTGTTCACAGTAGTTGATTTATGTTGTTATTGTATAGATGACATTGAAACAATTGTTGCTTTTGTGGAAGAGTAGAAAATAGAAAGCAAGGAAGAGAGCTTTTTGAAAATAATATTTCCTTCTCTTTCTTTTTTAAAGAAATATTTAAATTCAAATATAATATTTTTAGATTTTATATAATTTTTCTTCAAGATTTATTTATTAAATACATTTATATGTTTGCCCAAACTCACACCCAATGATTCTGTGCCTATATATCTAAGAACTAGTAATTCAGGTTCTGTTGGTAATTAGTTTTAGTTGCTTGGGTGGTTTGTAATGATAGAAAAATGTGAAAATCATGAACAATGTTGATGAAACCTAGATTTTTTATTTACAAGAGTTTTGTTAATATCTATTCAAAAATGCATTTTTAGAAAGATGCAGAAGATGGAACAAATTTCATCTTTGTTCCAATATATACACATGTTGTGAAAATTTGAAAATGTTTCCTTTTACACATGCATAACTGGCTTTATATGAATCACATTGATTCTACCTTTCTTTGAAGGAATTAAAGAAAGACAGTAAAAGAAAATGGAGCATCCACAAAATACAATTTAAAAAAAAAACTCAAGCTATATTAGCAATGTTTATAGTCATTTTATTGCCTCCTATTACATAGATTTAGAATTGGGCATTGTTGGGGGGGCTGTATAAAGCTGCTTGCTCCCAGCCTCATTTATTTTTACAGGTTATACTGCCATCTTGTGCAGAACTTTAAAAAGTAGGAAGTACAGAATGCTATCTGAATATACTTACTGTATAAAACTGTAATATTCAAATTAGCAGAAAATTAACTTTACCTGATCCTGTTTCCTATAATTTCAAAAATTGAATTCTGTGTAGGTTATGAATAATGATCAAATGCAAGATTAAAAAAAACATACCTCTTTTAAGGTGGCAAGTTTTAGAACTGTAATACAATTTACAGTTGTGCTACTATGATCTTGTGGATGGCATGATTCTAATTATTAACTAAAAAGAACAATTAGTGTAGTTGGAAAAACACAAGCCTTAAATACAGCTTTAAATGATGAACTTTCTGTGGTCGTTATATTAAGCTATACATTTCTACATGTATGTCATTGTTACTATTCAATTTATATGATATATATAGTATCTGTCACTAGAGAGCAGAATCCTTGGTTCAGAATATCACCCGATTAAATATGAGAATTTATGAAGAATAATATTATATAGCTCCGTCACTGATAAATAGTTGCAACTGAAGTAGTTTGCTGTATTGCTTTTTATAACAGAAACGCTTGTTTTTTATACAGCTGCTATTTAACATTTTTTAAAGCATATTTTAAAACAACACAATAACTGTAACTATTTTAGCTATGGCTACAGTACAGATTTTATGCCTTAAGCATTGCCTGGACTAGTCCCTATAGCTTTTGACAAGGTTTTCAGGAGTTGGTTTGCCTAATTCTCCCAGGTCTGAGAGAAAGCGATTAGCTTAAGTTCACCAGCCTAGTGCTTTAACGATTTCACCAAACTGGCTCTCATATACAAAATATAAACAAAAATAAGCGTACAAAAAGAAGTTGGGTTTGCTGTATGCAATATACATTAACATAATAACAAACAAGTCAAATAAGAAATCTATGATGTGTACCATCCATTCAGTTTATTCTTCATGCTATAAGAATTCATCTGTGTGGAAACATTACTAGCTCAAATCAATTTCCAAGCAGCAGATCTGGGGGGGGGGGCACTTTGTGATTGTTCTCACTTCAGCTGTTCTTAATTTATAGCACTTTTTGAAAGCATATGACATTCTCAAATGATAACCTTATGTGGAACGCAAATGTAGCATTAATAAGCTAAGATGCTAATGAATGACTTGTTTGCCTACTGGATATGTAACAACCTTTTCATTTGTCATGGAAATCTGAGAAACTGAAATAGAGAGCACTGGAATTTTCCCCTCCTATCTTTTCACATTATGATTCATTCCATGCCCAAGAAGTCCCAGAATGAACTTCCATTAGCCATCAGCAATAATTAATAGCAGTTAAAACAATAAGGTGAACAATGAGAATTAGTGTCATCAAATTATTTGTGTCATTAGTCTTGAAAAATATATGCTTATTCAGATGATAATTCACCATTCCATTTCATTATTCTATTTAGTAATCTGTGCCTGTTTCTTTGACATTGCTAATTTGTCAATATGACAAATGTTTATTAACCCTATCAGTGAATAACAATATGTGATTTTAAATATAAGGGTAAAAGGCATCAAAAAATGATTAAACGATAAATATTTTCTTGAGATAGCACTTTCTCTTAGCTATAAAGAAGAGTATCCCAATTTATTAAAAGTATAACAGTATTTACTAATTTATTACATTTCTATTGCACTTTTCCACAATTATTGAATGTGGCGCACAAGAAAATATGAGAAAAATAACAAAATTATACTGACCACTTGAAACATATCCAGTACAAGTAAGTAAATCAGAAATAAATATTTATGTCTGTAAGTTTATTTAGATTATGCAAATTGAAGTTATTATGCTGTCAACATTTCAGGTAGGCAAGGACAATAACCCTCTTTATTTAGCATTCCTAATGGATATTAGCATGAAGATGGAGAAGAGGGGAAATTGGATTTATGTTGGGATGGAGAAGAAAAGACTTCTAAAAATGTTCATGTTCTTTATAAATGAAAGTAATATCATTCATCATTCAATTCTCTCATCTTTCATCTTACTTATGCTTGTTCTCCTTTGCCAATAGCACAATAGATATACTGCCACCTGGTGTCTTACTTAGCATCATTCACCAGATCAGTTACCTTTTAAAAGATGGTAAGGGTTTTTTTTTTTGTAAAAACAAAATATTAAACGTTTTTCTGATTTATTACAGCATATGATAGTATATTTACAATTTACGGTGTTTTATGAAGAAAGTTACTTTTTAAAAAGAAACTACAAACTATGGTAATATTTTAAAAGTTATATTGCATCTCAGCCATTAGTAATCAAGGATTGTGTGTAATTATATCAGTATAATTACATTTACACAATGTTTATTGTATTGGAGAACCAATTTGCGGCTTCACAATTATGCCATTTTATTAGCGATAAGGATCATTTCAAATTTCAGGACAAAATGTAATTTTTTTAAAATGGAAGAACCAGAACTTTCCTCTTTTTAATGCATTATATCAGAGGTGTCAAACTGGATTTTTTTCGAAGCCGGATCAGCATTGTGGTATTCCTCCAAGGGTTGGTAGGGAGGCATGGAATAGGGGGGAGAGCTGACAGATGCCTCCTGCAGCACCCTGCTGGCCAAAATGAGGCAGATGCTGCCTGCAGCACCATGGGCTCTACCCGCACCTCGTTTTCAGCCTCCATGGCCTCCTGCAACATTCTCCCAGCTGAAAACAGGCTGCACAGACACCCTGCAAAGCCTCCGCGTGGTCCATTTTTGGCCTGCAGAGTGCTGCAGGAAGCTGTGGAGAATGAAAATGGGCTGAGGGTGCCCCACATGCAGCCCTGCATGGTCCGTATTGGCCGGCAGAGGCCTTCGGGCCTTGAGTTTGAAACCTCTGTATTATATACTGGAATTTTAATGTATTTTAATTTTTTAAAGGTCCTGTAGTTTTGTTTCATCTTTGATACACAATCACATACTAATGGGACATAAACTTCTTTCTAACTCTCTGATAGAAACAATCATACTGTTCATCTATACCCTATTTCAAAACCTTGTGGCATCTGCCATGCCAGAGTAGTTTTTTGGAGTCAGCCTGAATGCTAAGAAGTAAGTTGAAGGAAGTAAGAAGTAAACAAGAAGAAAGATGGAAATAAGAAGTGAGAAAGAAATTGTAAGTTTGTAGTTCGATGGTTCTGATTTTCTGTAATGAAATTTTTGGTAGCTACCATCAGTCATCAAATTGGAATTTGGAGGATTTGGTAAAAAGGATGGCGTAGTTGTGGTGGAATCAGCTTTTCAATCTTCAACCCAAATTAGATATGTAAGATAAAAAATGCTATAGATATTATACCTTTACTCTTCTACCTTTAATTTAGTCTATCCTTTTGCTATTGTTCACATTTATAATATAAATGAATCATTTTAAACCTAACCTTCGTGATGGTAAGGAACATAACTACAGGTGTCGGAATATGAGCTAGAAAAAACAACTAGGAAGGAACAAAGCATTTACTGAAAAGATGCCATTTTTATGGCAACACTTCTGAAAAACAAACACATTAGTAAGCCATTACAAAGCTTGTCTAAATTATACTGAACAGCTGTGTTTATCTTTGTGGACAGGTGTGCCTACAGAACTATATTCTCCTATTCAGGCAGTCTACTTTTATGCTATAAGTTACAAATTCATGCAATTCAATATTCCTCTATTTTACATGGACCCTTCCTTAATTTGTTAATGCATGAAAAAGTGTAATTTAGAAAATAAAGTATTAGCATTCGGATTATCCTACAAACAAATAAACAAAAGCATTACTTGGCTTATAACTGCATATAATAGTTTCTACTGCAGTTTGACTGAAGTCAGCATTATTTTGAATCTGAAAATAGTTTAAGATTCTGATTTTTTTCTCAGTTTACAAATTAATAGATAGATGGAAAGGCATCACCTTTTTATTCTGAAGCTTTCCCCCAAATTCTTTGATAAATTAATAAGTTTTACAGCAGGGGTGGGATTCAAATTTCTTAACAACCGGTTCTGTGGGCATGGCCTAATTTGTGAGTGTGGTTTGGTGGTCATGTGACAGTGGGCATGACTTGGTGGTCATGTGACCAGTTGGGCATGGCTTATGTGGTCATGGCCAGCTCAATGTCACTCACATGGAGGGGCGCCTTGCCTGACTTCTCCTCACCCCTCTCCACTCAGCCAGTCCTCGCTTCGACTTTCATATTATGGTGAGAGAGGAAGATTTTTCAAAGTCATCTTCCCCTTTATACTAGCCAATAAGATGAGATTTTGCCATTGGAAGACCTGATGGACATTTCCAAATATTGTTTATCACCATTCTCTTGGAAAGACTGAGTGGAGAGATTTATAAAGAATAAGAGAGTTGGAAAAGACCTTGGTGGTTTTCTAGTCCAACCCCTGCTGAAGCATGAGACCCTATACTATTATGGACAAATTTCTTCTTAAAAACCTCCAGTGATGGTATACCCACAATTTCTGAAGGCATCCCATTTCTCTGATTAATTGTTCTCACTGTCAGGAAATTTCTTCTTATTTCTAGGTTGGATCTGTTTTTCTGGTCTGGAATTCCTTGACTCACACTCACACCCTTCAACTCCTCAACACTTCTCAATGTTTTCCTTTCCTTTCTGTTTTGTACAGAGACGTGCTTCTCTTTTACTGCTCTTTTCAAATTAACCCTCCCTTGATGCCTACATTTTACATTTTATTTGATTTGTCAATCACTTACAAGATGCAGGTATAAGAATAAATATAGTTTTGAATACATGAGATAGATAAGACTTCTTTCCTATGTTGTCAAAGTGGAAAGTACTCCAAAGGGAATTACTCAGGAGGGTGATATTAGCAATTCATAAACATAATTATCTTGCTTTCAGAAAAGATGGGGACTTAAACTATTTAAGCAATGCATGATTAACTGTATAGCACCAAAAGGCAGGTGAGTTGCTCATTGAGACCAACAGTGATACAAGCAAAAAAATCAGTCTTGTTAGAAAAGGCTAATAAAAACATACCCAGGTCTTCTCTTATCATAAAACCATCCTGGACAGCTGTGGAGCTTACTCCCCTCCCTCTTTTGGGAAGATTTACAAACAACTTCCAGCCAGGTTCTCCCTGCAGCCCTGCTCATCCCCACTGGCAGCTTTTGCCTGGGCCGCGGTTTGGCTTTACCTTGCCCAACCTTCCTCCTCCCACAGCTGGTGGCAGAGGGGAAGGCCAGCCCCCTCAGCTCCAGCAATGCCCTGTGTGCCAAGTCCTGATCTGGAGCTCTCCAAAGCTGGGGGAGGGGTAGTGGTGGTGGTATGCTCTAGTTGTTTTCATTGGCGAGAGGGGCTGCAGAGCCTCTCTTGGCAATGGGAAGACTCTTGCCGAGTGTCCTGGAACTTCCCAGCAGTGGGAAGTTTTCTTGGCCGGATCCAGCCATGGCAGCACCGGGGGGGGGGGGAGAGACCGTTCCCTCCTCCTCAGCCAGCCCGCACACAACCGCATGGCTTCCTCCTGGCCAGGGGAAAGAGGAGACCATTCCCTCTTCCCCAGGCAGCCTGCACACAGCTGCATGGCTTCTTCCTGGCTAGGGGAAAAAGAAAACCGTTCCCTCCTCCCCAGCTAGCCCAAACATGGCCATGCAGTTGTGGGGGCAGCAAGCTAGCTAGATCACGGTGAATCAAGCTAGGTAAGCCCGGGGAGGGGTGAGTGAGGATACAGTGCAGTGGCCCAGGCCGGCCTGGGAGTTGACTCAATCGGGACTTGCTTGTAGGCTCACTCACCCAGGGAGATCAGGTCCGCAGTGGAAGGCAGGCACCTCTGTTTTACAGTAATCGGTATAATGGAAAAATATTCCTGTGTCCCTGTCTTTACAACATAAGTTGACAAATGATGGCAGGTTTAGCTTTTCAGCCTGATTATTGTGCCACAGTATCCTATAATTTCTGGCAGTGTCAAACAACATTCTGTAAATACTTCACACCTAGTGGTACAATCTAACAGTATTTTAGGGAGGTTGACAGAAGCAATCAGACTAAGATAGTTGGTCATAATTCACAGAAATGGTAGAAGAGGACCAGTAAGGCAAACAAATATATAGATATTCTAATTACAATTTTGCAAATTACATAGCAAGAAAGTCTGTGACTGACCTGCCTACCTGCTGCATGTTGACCAGAAACTGCTTAATTGATGGTAACAAGGATCTTTTCTTTCTGCTTATGATTTTTGCTTTTTAACGGACTTGAAATGAACAACTGACCTCTGTAAAAATTAATAGCAGGAGAGGGAATCTAGTTCACAATTATATAAAAAGAGAATGAAAATAAGATTTTGAGATGGGTCTTGAATTCTATCTTCCTTTTCTAGCTCTGATAATCATTAATTGTAAAATGAATTAGAATATGCAAGTCTTTTCTATTTTATACAAAACCACAGATATGCCTAAGAGAAGAGGAATTGCAAGAGAGTCTTACCATGATTGTCAGGGCAGCTTATCATCCTGAGGATGATATTTCTTTCCTTGCATCTCAGCATACTGTGTCTTGTCTAGCTCCCAACTGTCGAGTACAAAACACAGTAATATTACTGTCCTCTAACTTTACATTTCAATACAGTCCAAATTGCTTGCTTTTTTACAGGGATGTCTTTTTACAGGGATGTCAACAGAGTCAAGATGGCAGGTGTGATGGTGTGATTGAAGCTCTGCCTGATTTCAATTTATATTGCATGTGTTCTTTTACATTTTCAAATGATGTATTAAGTAAGCCAACTAAATTTTATTAAGCAGTAAAACCCTGAAATTTTTTATGAAGTACACACCATAAACAACTATACTTTAAAAGAAATAGTTGCATTTTTGGAAGGTCCAACTGTTATGCAAAATGAAAAGACAATGTATCTGCTACAATTCTTTCTTCTACTCATTTAAGATCACTTCCATTTTTGATATAACCAAAACTGTATAATCAAGCTTACTTTAATTATGATCCCCACCTTCCCTGTTTTTACTAAACATATAGTGCGCATGAACTATGCCCCAGTGGCTGTTTTCCCCCCTTATGTTGTAAAAGTTACTAGGAATTGTGGGTTCCTTAAATTTCAAATAAAACATTACTACTATTGATTTAGAGATGACATTTATGATAAATATTCTGGTTAAAGTATGATTTAATAGTATACAATTAATATCTTTGAATAACAGTTTGAGTGCATTTTCATTTCTCTTACTTTACCAGCATGTGGCACTGTTTTATGTAAAAACAACCAGCAACTTCATACGTTTTTTTTGCTAAAAAGGCAAATATATTCTGTCAAATGCAAACATGAATTGTTGTATTGAACACCAATTTGTATTATCCTGTTTAATCCTCCTGAACATTTATTTTTTCCCAGGATAAAAGTAAGAACTATCCTATCTATAGAAGCAAAACACTAAGAGCAACGATATTAAAAAAAAAACTTGTTTATTGAAGCAGTGCTTCTCTGATCAAATATATTACCTATTTAAAAAGAAATTAACATGAATTATTAATCAAACCTAAATTATGGATAAGACTTGCTAAATGGTTCAGTTGGTTAAAAACATAAAATTGTTTGCTTCAGATATGTAAACTAATTCACTGTGGCTTCAAAACATACTCCTGCACAAAAAGAATTCAAATACTTTCCTTTAAGAATTGCAAACTTTATGAAAACATATTTATATTGATTCTAGATCTATGTGCTATAATATAAGTATGAATATATATTTATATTCACATATTTTAGAGCCAGTTTGGTACAGTGGTTGAAAGCATCAGAACAGAAATCAGAAGACCATGAGTTCTAGTTCCACAAAGCCAGCTGCGTGCCCTTAGACCAATTATTTTCTCTCAGCCCTAGGAAGGAGTCAATGGCAATCATGTCTAAGAAACCTTGCCACAAAAACTGCACAGCCTTCAGTTAGACATGATTGTGTGTGTGTGTGTATGTGTGTGTATGCATATTTAATATGCGCCATGGACTAGTAGCATGACTGAATTTTCACAGGAAGTTCTTGATTGCAGCCAATAAAAAATTTCCCTAGTTACCTTTTTTGCAGAGTAAACGAATTACAGTATCCAAAGCTATAGTTCCCAACTTGTTTGCTTAATAAAGTATAACAAGAGAAAATCTAGAGCTATAAACACAGTCGTTATTCTAAATAATGAAATCATTATTTCAAACCATGGATAACAAAGTTGCCATCTGCATTCAATATAATTATTATGATTACTCAGGGATATTTTAGAATTATTTGGATATGCCAAATGAAATTCAGTCTTATGACTGAGTTCATACAATATTACATAGAAGATAAACCTTGATGAACCATTATAAACTTCATGCAATAAACTAAACCAATATGAAACAATCCACATTTTATTTTAGTGTGAGGAATTGCAGGAGAGTATGATAATGAATTCATTTTCAAACTCTGTCACCAAAAATAAATATTATTTTTCCAATCAGGCTCTTCAAGGAATTTTCACTGGAATGCCATAGAATTCATACATGGGGAATATATGTGATTACCAGTTGGAATATTGGTGTATTCTCAAATTTTTGTAGCCTCATGTACATATTCAAATAAAACTTTACTGGATATCTGTAAAAATTGTGACCATGTACATATGTTAATGGTTAAGTGTTTCTCCTCCTCAGAAAGCAGCATTTTATATGGGAATTGAGTTTAACTGGTGCCGAATGCACAGTATGTGTCTAGAAAACGAAATTCTTACTTTAAAAGAATTCAAGTCTTGTCAAGAATGAACTTTCTGAAAAAATTCTTGGATCCCTATGCAGTTCTAAATGAAGAAGCATTCTAACTTTTTAATTTTGTAAACTGTAGATGTTTTAGTTATTTTTTTTAAATTATACAATCTATAGCAATGTAACTGTTATATTAGATAGCAGTATAAAATTATTGCTGAACAAGGTTGGAAATGCTTTCAAGTGTTCTTTTTAAAATTTTGACAAAATGGAATATTAGTTATAAGAGTAAATTTTATATTTTAAATACTCAAGTTTGGTCAATTTGGTAAATTTTCTTGCATTGGTTTTCCCCAAAATACAATTTTGAACTACGATTTGGAAAGAGGGAAATATTTCTATAAGCCTATAATTAGGACTGCTCATGAACATCTAAATATTTCTTTTTTCTTATTTTAACGCAATAGAAGAACACCATTAAATTGTTGTATAAATCAGATCTTTTCAGTGGCAATTCCTTGTTTGTAAGATACATTTCTCTTTTAAACACCGTGGTTTTTAATGAACTGGAAGACAATATTGTTTGGTTTAGAGACATTTAGGGGGAAAAAAATCCATACAACCAGTAGAGATTGTTCCCAGTAAGTGGATCTTTCTCAGATCCAAATTCTTTTTTTTAATGCATTGTAGGACTAAATTTATAAATAAGCAAACTTGGATTACACTCTCAGGCTGTATTTATGTGTCATTATTTCTGAATACATTCAATTGTATTCTTAAAATATTTTTTATATCATTGTTTTTTAAGTTAAAAAACCTTACTATTTATTATTTTGTTGCTGGTTAATCAGTGAATAGATTATTATTTTAAAAAATATGTGTGATTTAGATTCTTGAGAATGGAAAAAGGATTGTTCAAGAAGTAAGAAAAAAATCTGGTGTCCTGTAACTAATTTCCAAATTTATTTAAATTTGAACACAGGATATGACAATTCTGTGGTTGATTTATATTGCTTTATAATAATGATGTTTATCTTAGGGATCTAACAATGGCATATGAACCAGCAACAGAATTTGGGAAAAGGGGAAAATAACATTATGTATTCCCCAAGTACAGATTTAAACTGCAATCTCTCCAGTCATATCAGTATAATGGTTATGGTTTAGTGTATTGTGTGAATGCAACAATAATTTAAAATACACCCTTTCACATAATTACCTGTACAGAGATTCTATTGATATGATTTATTTGTAAATTTTATAGCAATATTGGTAGTTTAGAAGTGAGAAGTATGACAGCTGAAATATAGGAAATTTCAGCCTGGTAGAATGTGTTCAGAGAAATCTATAAAATGTGAGGTCTGTGATACTAATTATAATTGGTAATAATGTTAGAACAAATCAGGAATTAAAATTGAGAAAATAACTGTTGTATAATATTGCAAAAACCATCCTTCCTAATATATGGTTCATATGTCAATAAAAATATTTTGTCATATTTTCAAAGAAACACATAGACTTGAAACCAGAGATTTTCTTATTGGGAATCTTACCTGATATATATAGTAAAAACCTAAAGTATT
>BHEV01090449.1:0-12969 GCA_004319985.1 Emydocephalus ijimae
AGAATTCCTCAGCCAGCTGGCTGAGGAATTCTGGGAGTTGAAGTCCACCAGTCTTAAAGTTGCCAAGGTTGGACACCCCTGCCATAAATGAAAAACTCTTTTGGAACTCTTGCCTTTCTGGTTTTAAATGTTTATGAGAACTAAATAAATGGAATGAACATATAATTTCTTTGTGACTGGAAAAATATTCTGACCTTTGAATTTTTAAACTCAGAACCAGCTATTTGAACTGACTCCAGAAAAAAAACTTGATAGCCCCCTAATAGAATATTAATTTTAATATGAGAATTAATAATTTCTGACACAACACTTACAGTTTCTATTATATCAGTTTATGTTTTGGGGCCAAATTTAAGGCAACTTTACACAAAGTTTATAATAATAATGAATTTTGGAAATGAAATGAATGTAACTGGTGTTAAATTGTTTTATTCCTCGTGCTGAACGTAACAAGTTGCTATTTTTATTGACTACATTTGATTTGACTGATTATAAATAAGCCAAAGTAATTCTTTTTAAAGAATGAATAGAAACCGGATCAACAATGCCTTTTTATTCAGTGACGACACTCTGCAGTTCTTGAAAATCTCATCAACTTTAACTCCACCAGCTGAGCAATCTCTGCCCATTTGGCTGATTGTATTTGGGGTTATTCTTTGCATCATTGTGGTTGGGATTGTTTTAGTCATATCTTTTGGGATTTATCACCGCAAGAAGTGAGTACTTTGAGTTGTCTTGCTTTGGGTCAGTCCACAAACAGAAATGAACAATATTTTTCCTTATTGCTTCCTGGTTTATTTTTTCCCCATTGTTTAATAAATGTAGGCTAATAATAATGCCTATTCTCTATGTAAATGCTATCTGATCCATGGTGTATATCCATGGTATATCCATGGTCTTTTGCTCCAAGTAAGCATCAAGGAAGACAAGCTAATAAGTAAGAGAGACAGGTGGTGCTTGTAATATCATTATAGAGAAGCACAAAGGTCTAATCAGAAGCCGAGGAAACGGGAGAAAGGAAAACACAAGCAGCAACACTGCTGGTGTGCATATAGATCTGAAGGGGTCAGGCGAAGTAATGCATATACTGTACATCATTTTTATTTATTTATTTATCAGATTTATTTGCTCCCTATCTCACAGTTCAGACAACTCTGAATATATAGTGAAGCCTCTTCACTGGTATGTTCTAAGGGTAAATGATACATTTGGGTAGATGCTATATTAGAGAATAAGCATTCACAATGCATTTATTTACATATTTATTTATTTACTGAAATTCTCATATAATGATCTTAAGTGGCACACAACAATCAATGCAAACCACCCTTTCCATAGGTGCCAGACCAATACTGTGCTTCCCCAAAAATTTGGGGGGGGGGCAAATAAGCAACAGGTCTTATTTTCGGGGGATCTCTTACCCACTTAACCTTAGGACCACCACAGCCAGGCATCCCACGGCCCAACACCTATCCGCTAGCTGCTACCTGACTTCCTCTGTGCTGGTGCATTGTGCCGATGCTGCCGCTTGCATGCCAACACTGCTGCTCACGGCAGGAGGCAGCATGGCACGCCGCACCGGTGCCACCACCTGCATCAGGAGGCAGCGTGGCACGTTGTGCCATTGCACATGCAAGCAGCAGCACCAACAGGATGCTGCATGTGGCATCCTGATGCAAGTGGTAGCCGTAGAAGAACTCGGGTAGCAGCATGTCAGGCATGGGAGTCCTAAGGTAAGCAGGTGCAGGGTGTGTGGGGCAGCTCCACCCCCTGCCTTAGCTTGATTTTTAAGTGTGCACTTCGCCCCACTGCGTACAGCCAGATGGTGGGATGGAGTGGCTGGGGTCTTAACTTGGGCTTATTATTTGGGTAAAGCTTATATTAGGCACATTTAAAAAAAAACAAGCTAGGGCTTATTTTTGGGATATGTCTTATTTTCAGGGAAACACGGTATCCTCTCAAATCAACACCCCTATCACACCCAAAACCCAGGAGAGGAGTCAGGTCTCCATGACCTTCTCGAAATCTAAAAGGGTAGGGGATACATAATTGTTGTCTATCATGTAATGGAGCTATTTGTTGCAACCTCTCCTTTGAGGCACCTTTGCTTTTGCCACATTGGGGCACATTGGAAATAATTTATTGTGTTAGACAACTAACTACTGAAATTGGTAGCCTGAGGGACTGCCTTTTTCCAAGTGTCTCTACCAGTCTAACCGGATTGAGCAAAAGTGAGCATGCTGCAGATCCCATCAAAGAGTGTTGGCTGCCAGTGATCAGAAGGCGGGCTTTTCCCACAGTGCCCTTGCTCTATGGAACATCCTCTTTTCAGACATTAGAATGATCCCAACCCTGTTAGTTAGCTTTCTGTAACGCCCTAAAAAATCCCTGGCTTTATTCCTGTGCCTGGGGTGATGAATGCGTCAAGGACTCGATTCCTGATTGTGTTACTAACTGCCCAAGTACTTTACTCCTATGTATATTTAATCTGTGTGTTTTTAGTGTTTTAAGATGTTTTTAGTATTTTTAACTATAATGTATTTTTATAACTGTAAACCAGTATATTTTATAAACTGTAAACTAGAATCATTGACTGAGTTGGGTGGTTATAGAAATTGCATAAATAAGTTAACAAAGAAACAAACATGGGAATTTATTCAGACTGCTAATTTTAGTGCGTTATAAAATAATATATGAGTGTGTGGCTTTCCGTTTGAGAGACATGCAAGAAAGACTTAACAGCAGTGAGACTTGATAAAGCCTACCTTGCAATCAAGGTAATTTACTTTTAGCAAATGTCTCCAGTCAAGAGTTTGCAGGATATTTACAATATACTTTTATGACTGTTAATATTACTGATATAGAAATCCTGAGGTTGTTACATTATGCATTATGGGTTGAAAATGTGCTGTACTTGACCTTTGAGTTCATTATCTCTTCTAAACTGCTGATGCTGCATCATAAATCATATGGGATGGTCTGTCAACCTATCAGTGGTGCTCAAGGTCAAAAACTGAAGTAGACCAGAAATTGTTAATTTGCTCATTTATGTATAGATTCACTAAGAAAATCACATTTTAGGAAGAAGCATCGAATAATTGCAACCATTGGAATTATATTGAATTATATTTGAGAAAATAAAAATAATACTGTCAGCTGCCTATCTTTGCTTTCTTTGAAGCTTACATAAACTTCCATAAACAGTATTTCTGGTACCCTCAGGTTGGTATTGAGGCCAGGCAGTTGGTGGACACAGCTGTGCCATTTTCCGGGCAACATTTTTTGAAATGCTTCCTCCCTGGAGCTGAAAGAGAGTGACCGGCCCAAAGAGCTGTCTTTGTGCCTAAAGAGTGACTTGAACTCACAATTTCCCAGTTTGTAACCTGAGCTCTTTAACCACTATACCAAAGCTGCACTGTATTGTAATGTTTATAGAAGGGTAATTTATCTGCAAAGTTAAAGCTGAAATGATGTATGCTTTTCATATTTTACTGACAGGAGCAATTTTATTCTGTCTCTTTTCCAGACTTAAAAATGTTGAAGAAACAGAAGATTTAGATGATAAATATGAAGCAGCCACAACAATGGAAAATAGAATCCCTGTCATACTTTAGATTTAAAAGCTGGACAGATTAAAGGAGTCTATGCTGCAGCTGATGAAGATCGGTTTACATCCTTATGAACATAAAAGGATGCTGTTTCTTGGTCTCTTTCTGAGACTCTGACCTCCTTTTATCTGGTTTTTACTGCTGATGATCAATAAAAAGAAAAATATGTGCTTAGTTTCTTTTTTGCCCTTGGGGCATTTCTTTTGATAAGCGCGCTTACATAGTGATAGACCTGAGTTTCTCATTCAAGGCAGTGTTCTTCATGAAAATATGTAAATGTTGAATAAAACTCCCACTGTTAAATGTTCTTTGGATGTATCAGTGATGCAATAATATAACCTTATTATGATTTATTCATATCTTCACCTTTTCTATTATTTTATAACAGGAAACATATGAGCTGCTTTCTTCCAACATACAAGCCAACTTTTGTTACCACAGGATTCTATTCACTTCAGTGGGCACTAAAGACAACAAAATATAATTTTTAAAAACTGATAAAAGATAACAAATGGTAGTTTGTGTTTACAACGTCTTCTTGGACACCTGTATAGTTAACTATATAGATGTTATTACAATTCTCCCACTAGAGTCTTTGTAAAAACTAACTGCAAAGTTATAGTGATTTGTAATTAAGGTTTTTGTCCTGCAGTGATATAATAAGTGTGTTTTTTTTGGCTTATTTTATCAGGGGTACCAATTGGATGATAAAAGTGGAATAGCTGAAGTAGAATGTAGAATTGATAGAATATAGATAGAATAATAGGACATGCCTCAAAGTTGAATATTAAAAGGGGATATAATATATTTTGGATTTTTGAACAGTGAATTATAACACAATTAAGAATCTAAGTCTCTTAAATTTCAAAAACTGGGAAATGGTTAAATAATTCAGAAATAGGTACGGAAGAGGGCAGAATCTGTTATGTATTAGTAATAATTCTTTTAATGCTAAGAATAATGCAAAAAAAAACCCTTTCCAAAACTAACAACACTTTACAGTATTCTTTTGTTTATTAGTCTGTTGATCAAATTAGATATTTTAGGGAGTTATAGCAGCAGAGATTATACTCTAATCTTCTCAGTTTACCTAGATCATTAACATTTCTGAATTTAAAATCTGCAACATCTTGTAAAAGTTATGTTAACAATGCCACTGAGTGATTTTTTTCTTTGGATTTAATTATCTATACATCGGAATACTTTGTGCTTATGTTGAAATCAGGAAAAATAAAAACCAAAACCTTTTCTTGAATGTAATCTGAATTTTTCCTAATCCTTATATTTGTTCCTGGGTAATAACACTGAAAGCCTTTCCTCATTTTCCAGTGATTTATATTTGCCAAAGGATAATTTTGGCCTGATCAATTTAAAGATGTCATTTGAAGTGTTTCAACTCTAACCATACATATGTTCCAGACTTTGAAAACTCATGCCATTCATTCTTGTATTAGACACTCTTAGAAAATCTTGCCATCAAATGGTGCTTGGAATTTGTGAAGGCAAATGAAGACTAAAAGACAATTATCATTCTGCCTATTGTTTTATCTTTAAGGTAAATGCTAAATTGGTTGGACCCAGGATAAACACTTATGATAATCTTACTTATTGTGGTGGGACTAATTTCCAGTGCTACAACTGCAGCTATAAAGCAATATAATCTACTCAGAAATCAATACTTTTAATTTCAGTGGGAATTAGTTACAAAGAGCTGCCTTAATTCTCTACTCCACAATAAACCAAACTGAATTCAATACTGTACTAAGCTATGTGGTGTGCTTCTTTGTGGCTTAGTGCATTATACAAACCCAGCATAGTTTGTAAACCATAGCTTCTAGCTTGGGTAAATCTAAGCAGTTGTGATTAATTCACAGGCTTTGTGCGTTGTATGAAGAGATGTAACTAATTCTTTAGTCTTTATCTATCTACTTTACCTAGAAAATAAGTTCACCTTATTCCTCCTAGAAGCTCTTTCCCAGTACCATATGTCTTGGACTGGTGCTCTAAAGATGTACTAGGTCCATGATGGCAAACCTATGGCACAGAGCCATTTGTGTGGGCAAGTGAGCTCCAGCCAAATTTATCTGCATTGCGCATGCATGCACCTCCCAGCTGATTTTTGGCCCATTTGAGGTCATTTTCACCCTCACGGAGGCTCAAGGAAAGCCTCTGCAGCTTCAGGAGAAGTGCTAAAACGGGCCCATTTTCAGCCTCCTGAAGTTCCCAAGGGTTCTCTTGAGCCTCCAGGAGGGCGAAAACTGCCTACCCCGGGCTCCAGAGGCCATTTGGAGGCTGAAAATGGGCACTTCCAGTATTTCAAAGAATCGGCCGGGAGGTACACACGGTACACGCATGCAGGCAGGGCGGGGGTGTTGTGCATGCATGCGCAGGGGTGATGGGGTGCATTACATTGTGGGTGCCAGCACACGTGTACACTTCTGGTACACCACAACAAAAAGCTTCACCATCACTGTACTAGATGAAGCATACTGATTAAAAAGATACTGGCAGATAAGAAAAGTTGTTATTTTCTTTCCTACTTTTAATCTTTAGCAATTGATTTTTTTCGCCTCTTAAAATTAAAATAGAAATTAAACAGATTATATAAATAGAGGGAAGCAAAATAAATATCAACATATCAGATAGTAGAATAGGAAATAATTTTGAATGACTTGTCTGTTTACTCAAGCACTTCCCAATAGGGTAACACCATCACGATGTCTTGGACTAAAATTGCCCAAATCCTGGGCAATTTCTGTGATATCTGTGGGGAATGGGAATTACAATCCAAACACCTGGTAGACATCTTGGAAAAGCTATTAAATACCATTTTATAAACTCCCGGATCAGATTCAAATAATTACTACTTATTTCACCTGTAAAAGTTGTGTCAAAGTTCTAGGGTTTTTTCCATCAACTACACAATATGAGTACTTAAATAAATTTTTAAGCAATAAAAAATTACTTACATATGTTATTTATATTTAACAGCTTCAAAATTGTTTGAACAGCTTCTCAAAATTGTTGCATTCCACATGCTATATTTTGACATTACTTCCAGAATTCGCAGCCACTAACTTTTGTTATTCTGATGTCAGGTAACTTCATAGTCAACACGAATGAGCCAAATCCTAACAGGTCTCAATATCATCAGAAACAGAATTATGCTTTTCTGGATTTCTGGGAATTGTATTCTTCAAGGGTACCAAGCTGGGGGAAGCTGCCTCTGGTACCAACACCATTTGTAAACATTATTTCATTTTTCTTCTTTAAATTACAATGTTCTAATTTTATTTTTTATTTTATTTACTTATTCTTGTTAGTATGCTACATTACCACCAGGCAAATCAACTGGAGATAATTGTAAATGGAACACTTGTGCTGAAATTTGTCCTCTAGCTTCCTAATATTTTTATTCCACCATGAAAGAGACTTTTGTTTTTCTTTATATTACAAATTATTCCACAACTAAGAAGACAGAGTCTTTTGCTTTCTGATTTACATTCTAATCTGAAAAAGGCCAGTTTAGAACAACACAAACTGGGCACTAACGGAAACTGGAATCATTGTAGTCCAACAGAAAAATGATTACACAACGAAGACTGTTGTCTGTTCTGCTCAAAAGTCATTTCGTTTAAAACAGCATTCCTTCTTTTCTGAAGAGTTTACAACAGCCAACAAACAACTGCTAATGTAAATTAGTCTTCACAAATATATATATTTGTTCATATATACAAATTTATACAGAGAGAGAGAGAGAGAGAGAGAGAGAGAGAGAGAGAGAGAGAGAGAGAGAGAGAAGACATCCTGTAAGATAGTAAAAACAAATCACATTTAGAAAGGCAACAATGCATAGATGAAATGCCTTCCAGGGAAAGGAAGATTATTATCAGTTGCATAAGGTGATTAAGGATGACGAGAAGGGTGGGTTGGGTTCAGCCAACAACTTTTTCGGGGCAAAAACAACAATTATATATCTGAACTATAAGGTACTAAGCCAAGAGTGGTTTTTTTTTTTTTTTTTGCAATCAGAGTAATGATGCACAGACAGGGATTAACTTCACCACTTACAGGCAGGGGCAAAGATTAGCTCAGCTCATTTAGCTCATAAAGGAGAGCAGAAAAGTGACTGCATAAAGGAAGAGGAGGTATGGGTCTGAGGAGGTCCAAGGGACTATGTCCAGAAGTGGAACTATTAAAGAAAAAGGCAGAAGAAGCTGAGGAAAAAATAAGTTGGAGGGAAGTCACATGGCTGACTCTTCTAAGATAAGGAATGCTAAAGTTCACGTATTCATTTGATGCAGCTGACCAGGACTTTGGCATTAGGCCTTCTAGTTGTATCATATTGTCTAAGTCTGTTTTTAAAATCTCCAAGTTTTCATCTCAGAAAATGTGACAGAACAGATGATAACTAGCTCTATCATTGACAGGACACTGGAGAAATATTAACTCTATGTAAAAGCCTTTCAAAAGAAAACCATAAAATGCTTAGAGGTAATTATCTTTCTCCAGAAGTTAATTATTCACTTTTTCTTACTTGGCTTTAACCCCCAACCACCCCCGCCCTTCTAGATTTTGTCCTTTTGCTGGATTAAAACTATAAAATTCCCTGTGAATAGGTTTCTTCCTCTTTTTCTATAGCCAAGCACTGGATAAATACTAATGAAACAAGCACTGGTCAGGAAGCCTTCTTCAAGGAGCTTTACCCATCCAGCATTTTCTGACCTAAAGGAAATATGTTATCCTGGCTCTGCTTGACTTGGAGCCTTGTTGTTCTGGCTCTGGCCCAGGATGAGACCCAGAAGGCTGCAGAGTTTTTACAGCAATTTAATAACCGTGCAGTTGAACTGTATTATAATGCATCCATCGCTTCATGGAATTATAATACCAACCTGACAGAAGAAAATGCCAAAATAATGGTGCGTACCTATTGATAACTATTTGCTGTTTATTTAAGAAATAAATGGGATTGTAAAAGAGGATATTAAAAATGATCTGGAACGGTGAGTCAAATAAAAGCTAAGTATCATTAAGAAATAGATTAAAATGGCATTTGTTGAACTTAACAGCATCATAAAGCCTATCAGAAGTTTACCTGAATTACAACTGTAGGCTAATTCTAGTCTGACAACAAATGTGGAAAAACAGCGTGTTTGCTAAAAATGAACAACTAAGGCATTAATTCAGAGCGAATTCTATGATTTTCTAGACCAGATTTTTTCAAACAGATAGAAGGATTTCAATTATAAAGCACTGTTATGCCTTTGTCTGACCCCTCATGGCTGTAATCAGAGGCAATCTAAATATTAGTTTTGACATTTCCCCGAAAATATTGAAGAATTATGCTGTACTAATTTTGTTTTATTCTACTGTTTTCAGTAAAATTTACATGACAGTCCCATTTGTGAGTGGGACGTGGTGGCTCAGTGGCTAAGACGCTGAGCTTGTTGATCAGAAAGGTTGGCAGTTTGAATCCCTAGCACTGTGTAATGGAGTGAGCTTCCATTACTTGTCCCAGCTTCTGGCAATCTAGCAGTTGGAAAGCATGTAAAAATGCAACTAGAAAAATAGGGACCACTTTGGTGGGAAGGTAACAGCGTTCCATGCACCTTTGACATTTACTCAATGCTGGCCACATGCCCACAGAGATGTCTTTGGACAGCACTGGCACTTCGGCTTTGTAACAGAGATGAGCACTGCCCCCTAGAGTCAGAAACTATTATGTACGAGGGGAACCTTTACCTTTACCCATGTGTGATGGATGAGAGATTTTCCTTTGTGCTTTGGGGATATACAGCAGTCGGGGGAGGAGGGGGAAGCATCTGTTTTTCTTCTCAGTTTTTCTTCAGTTGGATTCAGTTGGTTTTGCTTTTGCTAAAATATGTTAAGACAAGTTAGGATATTTGAGTATTCATATGAATTAATTATGCCAGGTAGAAAGAGGATCATATCATGGAAGAAGCTATTCGATCTAAACTCATAATTGATTCTATTTATTTATAAGTTCATATTCTGATTGTATTTTTTTTTATAAATTTTATTTGAGTTTTCACAAAAAGAAAATAAATACAATTAAAACATCTTTTTTGAAAGCAGCATAATCCCGGGTTACATTTCTTCGTACAGACACAAATTCAGGTTCATGCTCATTTTTATATTCTATTCCATATCTTATTACAATTTTACATTTTCTCCATGGCTTCTCCCCTCTTTTAATTTCCTCAATTGTATTGTATTTATTTCATCTCCATTCAAATCATTATATTTATATTTTTTTCTGTCCTGTTTCAATTGTCTATTATCTTTTCTTATTGAACAAAATTTCTCCTGTAGTTACTGATTGGAGTATGACGCCTTTATATCTTTCCCCTAAAGTTATAACACTCCATATAATACATAACTTCCATTCAGATTCTGCTTGGTACATTCTTAAACTACACACAGTATTCTTAAAAAAAAAGAAAAGAAAAAATATAAATGTATATAATTAAAACAACATTCCATTCCCATTCAATTCTATCATTAATATTAATATTCATTACAGTCTTTACATTTTTCACGTTACTTTTCAATTAAATATCATACTTCTATGGGAACAATTATAAACTTTCCATAATCAATTTTATAAAACATTGACGAGTTAAAATGTTTCCATTCCTTCCTAATTCAATTTTCTCATTTATTTTATTGCATTTACTTTATTCACAAACATTTCACTAAGTTACACGAACCATTCCATCCCTCATTCTAATCATATGTTGTTTCCAATTTTCTAAAGTTATTTCTATTTCAAATGTAACAACACAATCTCATGTACCTTTACAGAATCCCCCTTTCAGTTAGATTTTCACCCATTATCTCTAAACAGATCCTGTTTCTTTTAATCTTGCTCCGGACCTTTGTAACTTCTTTTCCTTTCCTTCTTCTTTCTCTTCTTCTCTCTCCCCTTTTTCCCCCTTTGTCTCTCTACCTCTATTTCCCTCTTCTGTATTCCCCTTTTCTGTTGCTTTCCAGTATTATATTTATTTTTTGAATTATTTTTCTTTTCTTTGGTTGGTTTTTAAGTCTTAAATTCTCCATCCTCTTTCCCCCCTTTCCTTTTTCTTCCCCACATAGAGTTACTTGTTCATTAAAGATGGCTTCTTCTTTGTCCCAGTCTTCTTGTTTTGCAGTCTTTTCTTGTTGTTTCTCATTGTTCCAAATCTCCATTTCTAGAAATTGAAAAACGAAGCCAAAGGAACCCTTCCCTCCTTGTGCATCTTCTTTGTACTTTTTAAGTTCCATTTTCAATTCATCCAAAAGTAATGCCATTGTAGAAATTTTTAAACAACCATCCGATTGATTTTAGTCATTCAAATATAATAGCCCAAAATCCAAAAGTCACCAAGTAATCCAAATACACACAAGCTGTATGTTAGGGATAACATTGTTTACCCTAACTGGTTTAGGTAAAATAATAAATATGTAATCATGGTTTAGATGTTAAAGTGTCTGCAACTTTAACTGTAGGAATGTAATTAAGGGAGTGATTGTAAAAGCACTTTAAAAGAAACAAGGAACGGCAGCTTGCTCTCTCTCTGGCTTTGATGATCCCTGATTGCTGCATGGACTCAAGACTGCTTTGCTCGAACGGGAGAGATAAACAAAGGACTGATTTGTAAGTGAGCTGACATAGGATATTCTGCACGGACTTTGCTAACTGAATATCCTTGAATGGACTGACTCAATGATACATGACTAATGGACTGTTATTTTGACTATGCTATAAACTCTAAATGGAATAAACTATATTTTTGATAGCACAAGCGTATCTGTTATTTTTCACTGTATGTTAACAAAACATACAAACTTATCTCACTCATTTATCTGTGTGCCTATCTGACTAACGCTGCACATTCTGTTTAGCTTGTCTCCTTAACCCTGGTTGGGGAACCCAGGCTTAACACTGTTTCTTTTTGCTCTTTCTTTTTTTTCCACTTTCTCTTCCTGGGGTTACTATTTAGTTGCAAAGTTTCAGTTAAAATGTATCTTTTAGAAGTCTTGTTGAAATTTTACTTTAGATTCTTTTAAAGTCCAGGCAGTCTCCTCCTTCTTCCAAATCCTGCCCTCATTCTTTTTCTCTCCCTTTCTGAAAATGTTTTTAATGTCCAGAAATCTTTATTGTCCCTTTGGCATTCAGTTATATTTTCAGCTTAATTGCCTACTGATGCCAAAGCGGATTTTTCCAATTTCTTATTCTTAATTGTCAATATAAGGAAGGAGAGAGAAGGAAAAAAAAGTCAAACCTTTCCCTTTTCACTTTCTTTCGCTGTTTCTGACTCTTCTTTGGGGGTGATGTTATTTCTTGTAAAATTTAAATTCCAGGGTACCTTAGTTATTGCTTTTTCAACTTAGCCTGGTCAGCCAAAACTTTCACTTCTTATCTTCCTCCTGCACTTTCTTTTCCGGTTGTATTCTTCTTTGAGGTGGCCATTTCTGACCACCGCTCCTACCGCCTTCGGGAAAGGGAGTAATGGCCAGCTGAGGAGGAGAGATGCAGCTCTCCTCGACCCTGCTGGCAGTCTCCCCCTTCTTCACCACCTCTATGGGGTGGCTTAGCCCCGAAGCCAGCCAGCTCGGGGCACTCCAGTGGCAAGCCCAGGCAGAAACCGCGCATGATCGCGGATTCCCATCTGTCGCCGAAGCCCTTCAAACCGGAAGTCCCATATTCTGGTTGTATTGATAGTAGCTTTCCATAAGTGTAACAAGATTCAAGACATCCACTTTGCCCTATTCTGATTCCCTCCTACTGGTAGAATATAATTTTATTGCTGCGCTCTGCCAGTACTTTTTTTTTTTAAACAAATTTTATTAATTTTACAAAAAACACAATGCACAATCCAGGCATAACAACTTGAAAAATCTTTTCTAAAAGAAAAATTAATAATAATTAAAGAAGAAAGCCAATAGAACATATAAAATAATTTCAAATTGTAATATCAATATTTACATTATCTATTTAACTTCATATCTTATCCAGACTTCTCCTTTTATCCAAATTATATTTCTTGCTTAATAAAATTTTATTGCCTTTCATAAACATACAAAACACAAAACATAAACAAAACTAAAAGATCTTTTCTGAAGGCTGCCTGGTCCCGGGTTGAAACTCTTCACACAGACACAAATTCAAACATCATATTCACTTTATATATCCTTCCATATCTTATTATCATTTTCTTTTTTTTTTTATAAACCTATTTTATCAATTTTATAAAAACAGTGCACAAAGAATCAAGGAATAACAGCTTATAAATTCTTTTCTAAGAAAAAACAATAAAAGAAGAAAACCAATAGAACATAATGATTCCAAATTATAGTA
>BHEV01090454.1:0-22178 GCA_004319985.1 Emydocephalus ijimae
TCGATCTGCAACGTGGTTGCCGTTGGTGCCGGATCGTCGAGAGTCTCTGGAAGCGGTGCTTGGCTCAATGCGTTGGCGTGGGGAATGGCTTTTCCCGGGCGGTATTGCAGCCGGTAGTTATAAGCAGCTAGGAATTCTGACCATCGGGTCATTCTAGGGGATAATATCGGGTCATTCTAGGGGATGAGTTGCTTGAGTGTCTTCCAAGACACCATCGAGAGGGACGATCTCGAGTCGACTTCCATGTGGCACGGCTAGTTCTCGATGGCTACCGTGACTTGGATTTTCTTAGTGTCCAAGGTTGAGGCGTGACCGATAGTGATAGTGTGGTGAGCCTCTTCTCTCTGCAAGACTGGATTTCTGTAGGAGTGGTTTACTGGCGTTCGCCTTACAGGACGGTTTCCTGTCGATTGGCGATAGTTAGCCCCTTTTGAGGCCTGGCTGAGCCCTGGCAAGCTGCGGCAGACCCGTCCGATGTGGCCTCGTTTCCCGCACTCATGGCAGAGTGCGTTGCGGAATTTGCATTCGGACCTGGCATGGTTGGCTCCACAGCCAGCGCAAGGGCGTAGGGGCTTCAGACAATGGCCCCGATCGGACCGCAATCGGTGGACCTCTTCTTCGTCACTGTCTGACGATGAAGAGAGGTCCTCGTGGTGCATGGTTGCAGGCTTCTCTTCTGAGCTGGTAGAAATGTCGCTGGCTGGTGGCGGTACCGTAGTGCGGGTTCTGCGAAGTTGTGCAGCCGACTTCCTGATTGCTTCTGCTGCAGTGGCATCGGCGATGGCATCAGCAAGGCTGATGTCGCCTTTCGCCATCAGCTTGCTTTGGACGCCGAGTGCATCTAGTCCCAGAACTATTCGATCTCTCAGTGCCTCTTCTAAATCGGTGAACCCGCAGAGCCCCCCCAAATTTCGGAGGTCTGCCACGAAATCAGCCATGCTTTCCCCTTTCCATTGGTTCCTCTGATAAAACTCGTGGCGTCTCACGAGCGTCGGCACGGTGGGTGCGTAGTGGCCTCTCAGGATGGGTTCGAGGTCGTCCCAGCTCATGGCCTTCACTTCTCACGGTTTGGCCAGTGCTTTAGCCATCTTAAATACGGCTGGGCCGCAATGCGTTAGGAACAACGCCCTTTTCTTTGCTGGCATGGCGTCCTTTAGGTTGTTCATCTCAAGAAACATTTGGAAGTGATCCATGTAGGATTCCCAATCCTCTTGGTTTGGATCGAACGGAGTGGGTGGTACGATGCTGCTGGACATGGTTCCGTTGTTGGTGTCATCTGTCACGTGCTCGGTGTTGCTTCCTGGCTTCTTCGGTTCAGATGTCTCCAGATCCCATCCTTGTCGCCAGTATGAAGTGTTGAGCATGGGTTGGAATAAATGGAGACAGCCTCTCAACGGTGAACTTCAGCTCTTTATTGCATAGTGACTTCTCAATTTAACAACAGTGAACTCTGCCTTATATAGGCAACCCTTGTAAGCTTTAACCAATAACGAGCTAGGAATGCTAGCTCTTTCAACCAATAAGAACTCTCTGTTAAGGGCCAATCGGATTCCTCAGAACTAGCCAATCCGGTCTGGCCGCCTAACAGCCAATCAGAAGTGCAGGGCCAGAACCCTGCACTTTACCTCAAGCTCATACTTTATTAACTATATTGCATACACAACAAACACTTGTCATCAACAGTTGTAATTATCTAGATGCTATTTTAAGTTGGGTGGAAGTGAGGGAGGAAAAAAGGGTGGAAGGAAAAATTAAGAAAAAAGATAGGTGTGCAGGAAGAAAAGGAAAGAAGGGCCAAACAACTAATATGATTTATGCCAAAATGCCAAAAATGAATAGACAATTGATGACAGGGGATAAACGAAGGATAGACCAAGACTGCAGGTTCTTGTGAATTATCCCAGTGAGAGCTGGGTGACTAAGTGCCGGAACATAATCATCGAAGTTAAATAGTCCTCAGTGATGGCCTATCAAGTGAGATGTCAGAAAAGCAACCACCAAGAATCTGGCTGAAGGTGTGCATTTAAGCATTAGTTTAGAAAGTAGATCAGTCAGCACTGACATTTTTTTTTTAGATGCACACCTCTTGTTTCTATGTGTTATAAAGCGGAAACATTTTTCCCCCTAAACAAAGCAGGCTGCAGCACTACCAAGCCATCAAACCAGACTGACATGTGCCAAGGGTGGAAAGCTTTGCTTTTCTACCCAGCTGAGCAAAGAGGCTGGAGAGGGCATGGCATGAGCCCAATGCCAACCCCCTCTCTAAGGCAAGAAGCAAGATTCTGCTCTCCCCACATGAAATGGAACATGTCATTTTCATGCCAGGAAAAGTCTTCCACCCAAGGTATTTTTTCGAAAACTGGCATTCTGGGGAGGCTTGCTGATTCTGCAGCAAAGACAGCTAATATTTGGGTACCAGCAAAAAAAAGCGCCTTCCATTCCTTCCATTCTAGGTTAAACTGAAAGAAAAGAGCTTGCAAAGGACCACATAATACTGTACTAAACCATGTCCTTCCAAATGACCTCACCCAATGATTTCATCTGCTGCTGGTATCAAAAAGGAGCAGCAACAAGCCCTAGTCATTCAGACCATGCTATCCAGTGGTGGGATTCAAAAAATTTTACCACCAGTTCTTTGGGCGTGGCTTGGTGGGCGTGGTAGGGGAAGGATACTGTAAAATCTCCAGTCAGAGGTGGTATTTGCCAGTTCTCCAAACTACTCTAAATTTCTGCTACCGGTTCTCCAGAACTGATCAGAACCTGCTGTATACCACCTCTGATGCTATTCATGTGCTTACACAGTGCTTGGAGGCTGTGAATTTTTGGATAGGGAGGAATGGGGTGATTTGCCTCCTTGGCAGGATCTTCACTTGGAAGCAAAGAAAAAAAGGAGTTAGAAGGCAGCACACAATAAGGACTGAATTCTCACACTCTGCTGCCATTTTGCCAGCTGTGTGTAAGCTGGGAGAAGAGAAATCATCTGGGCAAAGCAAAGGAATATAGGGGAAGAGAGACCTTTTCTTTGTATTCTTAGATTCAGAAAAGAGAGATCTTTTCTTTATATTTTTAGATCCAGAAAAAAATAACAATTGATAAACTATTATCGCCTATTCAAAATCCTCTCACCTCCAGCTCCTTGTCCTCTTCCTGGCTGAGGAAGAAGTCTTCTGCTAGGCACACTATCTGGGAACAGATCTCTGCTCCGCATTCTCAAATTCAGCTCTGCATCTCTAGGGATAGGTTGGCCAGGAACTGCAATAGGACCATCCAATCTAGCACCTGAGCTTCCAGGCCGGGGGCGGGGGGGGGTCTGGGTGGTGTATGACAGGATGCCAGCAAAGGATAGCAGCTGAAGATGGCAGAGCTGACAGCAGGATATAGTGGCTAGACTGTTAAACTGGAAGCTAAACAAGACTACATAACACTATTCCTAAAAACACTATGGTACAAGTTCAATGGAAGCATCGATAATCAATTCCCCCTTAAATGGTTTAGGGTTTATGAACGTAAAGTAAAATAAACTGTTCATAATCTCACAGATGGTTCAACTTTTACTGCAACTGGCAGCAGTAGAACATTTTCCAATTATAGAACTCTTCTGAAGATATGTTGGCTGCCTTGTCCCCACTCACATTTAAAAAAAGATAAGTAAAAACATGCATATTTACCAAGACAATTGCAGATAAGCATAACTTTTAGTTTACTTATTACTTTGCTTCTTTTAAAATGAATTTTGCATCATTTTTTTTGTATGCATTATTAAGTGCAAAAAAACCTAATTTATTTTCATTTTTCTGTTGTAAATGATTCTGAGCTTCTCCAGGATGAAGAAAATGAATAATAGATCAAATTCTCAGGCTGCTGCATATTTTATTGAAAGGAAGCCTTCAATCAACTATTTAAAAAAATAAAAATAACAGCTTTTACTAAAAGGCTTGCTAGCCATACTCATTAATGGACAGTAAAAGTACCACCAAACACATTAAGGCATTTAAACATTTAGGAATTACTTTTCAATCCTCTGTAACTTGAAGGAATATCAAAAGCTGATTCAAAATCAAATGTTTTAGGAAAGGATTCTACCAACTTCTGTGTATCACAAACAAGCCTTACAATGAAATTTACACAAATTATTGTGCCTTTTTCTTTCATCTGAGTGAAGCAACAGACTATCTGCCACTTCCCACTTGGGCAATAGGACCAATTTCCATCTTCACTCGTGTTAATAATGAACATATGAATAATGAACATGTTTAGATTATGTGATAATTTCTCACACACATATATATCTCTATATATAAAACAGCTAAAAACAGTAAAAATCAAACCCGAGTAAAACAATTAAAAGGCCACAATAAACAAATATTTTGAGTCTGTTAATAAACAAATAAAAGGTGGCTGTTTGCTGCAATAAGGAAAATTCTTGCTGAAGGTAAAAAAATCAACTATATGTATGTTTTGGTCAAAATATCACTACTTTTTCAGCAATCATTAGGCAGCTGATACTGATATCCTAGGTTAAAAAATCATTTGAATCTCATTCCTTTCTGATTATATCTTTATTTTTAAGAAGATATGTGAAAATGTATGATTGTGTGCATGCCGAGAGGTTCAAAGTTGTGCTCACAGTCAAAAGTTTTTGAATAACAATTTAATCTTAACCAAGTCTTGTGTGTATGGGGGGGAGGGGAACAGATTACCATAGATGTTTATCTGGATGTAACAAATCATTATACAATAAGCTTCATATAGAAACATTCACTTTCTCTCTTGGTTTAATGCAAAGTGTTCCTTTAAAGCCCTTTGTATATCATCTCAAGAGACAGTTTCCAATTCATCAGTGACGCGGGCTTCCGCTAATTTGTATAGCTCCGAGTTTCAGTAGGTCAAGGAAAGTGCTTTTTTCTTGGCATCCAGTGCTGCCTGGAGACAGTTTACTTCCATGTGCATCTTAAAGCGGCCCATATGACTACTTTTCTTTTGCTAGGTCATATGGTATAGATGTCAGGTGGTGAGCCATCCTAGTTTAGCTGGCGCAGTATTCCTCAAAGGGTCTGCTAAGATGGTTGCGAATGCCACAAGGTTGTCGTTTGTTCTTTCCTCAATATCCCATCTTCGTTGCCAGTGTTGTATTTGTAGGCAGGAGGGAGAGGCAGGACACACCAGTTCCTTTAAAACCTTTGTTGTGAAGATCCCAAAACAAAAAGCAGCAGAGCGGCAGCCAGCGCCAGCTTTTAGCCCCGGCGCTGTCCAACATTTCAGCCACTAACAGGACTTTATTTCTTCCACCAAGTGGCTGCTCCAATGAGTGGAGTCTGACATCAGACCCACTCACATGAATATGTAATACATGAATATTTATTAGTCATCAATATTTAACATTTAAAGCATTATTTCCTGTGTGTTTTACATACACACACACACACACACACACATATGAAGGTATTTTGATGTGTTTTAATTGAAGAAAAAGATTGATAATTCAAGTAAAAAAGCTAATTTTTTAAACTAAGGGAGCTAATTTCTCTCCTGTCTTCATAATTTGCAGAAAGACAGTGCAAATGTCAAAACTGCTCACTGAAAAAGAGGAGCTAGAATTGAAAATTCAGGAGCTCATAAATACAAATCTCCCACTGACCAAAGAAAAAGAGGAACTCTGCAAAGAATATGCAGAAAAGCTGAGCAGGTAAGAAAATTTTAGATAGCAACCCTGACTTTCTCTTCCTTTCTCAGCTATTTCAATTAGTTTTAATTTTAAAAAAGTTTTATGATTCAAACAAAAAAACCTAAGAGGGCTAATTTCACTCTACTCTTGATATTTCACAGGAAAAATAGCTCAGATGTGTCTGGGCAGCTTGACAAACTCAGAGGAGAGAATGAGAATCTCAGGTGCAAGTTTCAAAATTACACTGTAGAAAAAGCAGAGCTCCTGCAACAAAATAATGACCTTAAAGAAGAACTTTATCAGACAGAAATATTTAAACAGCAATCTTGACATTTTTTGCAAATTCAAATTTATTTATTAGAGCCCTTAGTCCAGATACGCTGGATAAAAGAAATATTCTATTCTTTCATAAGTGAATAAAAGAAGAGCAATAGGTATAATGCAATGTAAAAATAATTAGTAATGTAGGTATGCTTAGTAATTCAAGTAAAAAATTAAGAGGGCTAATATCTCTCTGGTCCTCAAAATATACAGAAAGACAGCAGTGATGTCAAAACTGATATCAGAGAAAGAAGAGCTTCAAATGCAGACCGAGATGCTGACATTCAAGAATATTCAATTAAGTGACGAGAAAGAGGAGCTCTGCAGAGAGTACGAAGAAAGACTGTGGAGGTGAGAAATTTTTAGATAGCCACCATGAACTTCAGGGTGTTCTGTTCCAGAATTTTTATATTAAGGTCTCCTTATCTTAGAAAGCTTGGAAAAACCTGAAAATCTCCTTACTTTACAAAGAAATTAATGAATTATGGCTCATTATATGTTTACAAATACAAATCTAGGAGTTAATCTCATGGAAATGAATGGGAAGATATGTATAGGAGAGGTCTTTCAACCTCCAATACCTGCTGCCCAACAATATTCATACATTTCAAGAGTGAAAGTTTCCTGACATCAAAGCAGTTCTGTATTTTTTAAACTAAGAATACTTTGTTGTTGGTCCAGATTCACAGCTAACCATCTGATTTTTTTCTAGAGAGAAACTACTGAGGAAGGGCTGCCGTGCATTCTTGATGGAGAGAGACCAGATGGACCAGAGATTTCGAAGTAGAGAATGCAAAAGAGGCTCTGAGAGTGTTTGCCAAACAAGGGAAGACATTATAGACAGAAACTCATGAAAAAATGGTGGACCATCAATTAAATAAGAAGTGGCTTAAAGCTTCGGTAGACAGCCTCAAAATCAAAAAATCTAAGGAACCCAGGCCAAATATTTTTTTAACTAAGAATACTTCATTGTTGGTCCAGATTCACAGCTAACCTTGTGATTTTTTTCTAGAGATAAACAACTGAGGAAGGACTGCTGTACATTATTAGTGGATACTGGATAACAAAAATATTCTTTCATATCATCGTATGTATGCATAAGTGAATCTGAGAAGAGCAATAGGTGTAATGGAATACAAAAACAATTAGGAATGTAGCTATGACTTAAGAGAAAGAAGAGCTTTCAATCAAGACTGAGATGCTGACATTCAAAAATCTTGAACTAAGTGACGAGAAAGAGGCACTCTGCAAAGAGTACAAAGAAAGACAGTGGAGGTGAGAAATTTTTAGATAGCCATCATGAACTTCATGGAGTTCTGTTCCAGAATTTCATATTACATTTTTCTTATCTTAGAAAGCGTAGAAAAACCTGAAAATCTCCTTACTTTACAAAGAAATTAATGAATTATGGCTCATTATATGTTTACAAATACAAATCTAGGAGTTAATCTCATGAAAGTGAATGGGAAGAAACGTATAGGAGAGATCTTTCAACCTCCAATCTCCTTCAAACTACACACACACACACACATGCACCCATGAAGGTATTTTTAATATGTTTTAATTGAAGAAAAAGAGTGATAATTCAAGTAAAAAAGCTTTTTTTTTTTTTACTAAGGGAGCTAATTTCTCTCTGGCCTTTATAATTTGCAGAAAGACAATGGAAATGTCAAAACTGCTGACAGAAAAAGAGGAGCTGGAATTAAAAATTCAGGAGCTTTTGTGAGAAGTGAGAACTTTCCCCATATCCTACATTCATAAATTTAATTTGCTTCTGAAAATCATTTTAAAATTGATTGTGCCTTTGTGCTATTTCTAATGTGTTGTAATTGAATAGAAAGCTTGATAATTCAAGCAAAGAAACCTATTTCTCTCAGATTTTCATAATTTGCAGAAAGACACTGGAAGTGTCAAAATTGCTCACTGAAAAAAGAGGAGCTAGAATTGAAAATTCAGGAGCTCATAAATATAAAAGAAAGGGAGCAACTGACCAAAGAAAAGGAGCAACTCTGCGAAGAATATGAAGAAAAGCTGAGCAAGTGAGAAAATTTTAGATCGCAAGCCTGACTTTTTCTTCCTTTCTCAGTTATTTCAATTAGTTTTAATTTTAAAAAAGTTTTATGGTTCAAGCTAAAAAATATCTAAGGGGGCTAATTTCACTGTTTTACAGGAAAAGTAGCTCCGATGAGTCTGGGCAGCTGGACAAACTCAGACAGGAGAATGAGAGTCTCAGCTGCAAGGTTCAAAAATACGCTGGAGAAAAAGCGGAGCTCCTGCGAGAAAATAATGACCTTAAAGAAGAACTTTATAGGTGAGAAATATTTAGATGAAACCTTGACTTTTTTTTCAAATATAAGTTTACTTATTAGAGCCCTTAGGCCAGATACACTGGATAAAAGAATATTTACACACACACACCCATGAAGATATTTTTAATGTGTTTTAATTGAAGAAAAAGATTGATAATTCAAGTAAAAAAGCTATTTTTTTAAAATTAGGCAGCTAATTTCTCTCTGGCCTTCATAATTTGCAGAAAGACAATGGAAATGTCAAAACTGCTGACAGAAAAAGAGAAGCTGGAATTAAAAATTCAGGAGCTTACAAATAAACAATTCCAACTGGCAAAAGAAAAAAAGGAACTCTGCAAACAGTATGAAAAAAAGCTGATCAGGTGAGAAAATTTTAGATAGCAACCCTGACTTTCTCTTCCTTTCTCAGTTATTTCAATTAAAATGTTAATTTTAAACAAGTTTTATGATTCAAATAAAAAAAAACCGAAGGGAGCTAATTTTGCTCTGCTCTTGATATTTTACAGGGAAAAGTAGCTCCGATGAGTCTGGGCAGCTGAACAAACTCAGACGGGAGAATGAGAGTCTCAGCTGCCAGGTTCAAAAATACGCTGGAGAAAAAGTGGACCTCCTATGAGAAAATAATGACCTAAAAGAAGAACTTTATAGGTGAGAAATATTGAAATAGCAATGTTGACATTTTTTTCAAATTCAAATTTATATATTTGAGTCCTTAGGCCAGATACACTGGATAAAAGAAATATTCCATTCTTTCATATGTATGTGTACGTAAATATGTATATAAGTATGTATAAGAGCAAGAGGTATATAATGCAATGCAAAAACAATTAGGAACGTAGGTATGACATTAGAGAAAGAAGAGCTTCAAATCAAGACTGAGATGATGACATTCAAAAATCTTGAACTAACGGATGAGAAAAAGGAGCTTTCTGAACTGCAAGATTCAAAAATATGCTGGAGAAAAGGTTGAGCTCTGTCAGTAAGTAATTATGAGCTGGAATAGACATGGTAACAATGGGGACTGTTTGGAAACTGAAACATAGTATTTGTTTACAGTTTGGAGTCTGGGCATGGCTTAGACTTGCTGAACAGGTTTGGCCTCTGCAACTCTACTCTGTATTTGACTTGCTTCTATGAATATTGCTTCTGCATTCGTGATTTTGTATGTTGGCTTGTGCTCTATGGTATTGTTGTATATAAAGAAGTTTCTTATGTAGATGAATCCTGCAGAATTACTTAATTGCATGCTGGTTGGATGTGCCGGCAAAATCTGACAAGCACCTATGAGAAAATAATGACCTTAAAGAAGAACTTTATAGATGAGAAATGTTTAGATAGCAACCTTGACTTTTTTTTTCAAATATAAATTTACTTATTAGAGCCCTTAGGCCAGATACACTGGATAAAAGAAATATTCCATTCTTTCATAAGTATGTATAAGTGAATAAGAGCAATAGGTATGATGAAATACAAAAATAATTAGGAGTGTAGGTATGCTTAGTTATTCAAGTAAAAAATTAAGAGGGCAAATATCTCTCTGGTCCTCAATATTTACAGAAAGACGGCAGTGATGTCAAAACTGATATCAGAGAAAGAAGAGCTTCTAATCCAGACCGAGATGCTGACATTCAAAAATCATTTTGTTTTTCATTCTTCACGGAACTGCCAGGTTTCCAGGTATCCAGAAAACATGAGCATGCATCTGGACCAAGATTTAAGTTTAAAGATGTGTTCCCATCAGATAAGCAATCTAGCATTTGAGGAGTCTTCTGAGTGTGCATGACCGAGAAATAGTTCATTTCATAATAAAAGGTGAAGAAGCCCAGTGTGAGTGATGGGGTAGTGGGGGAGGGGTAGTGAGTGGGCTGATATCGAAATATATTCCTGACTTGTGGTGTATTTTGGCTTCTCTAATAACCGAACGACTGGAAGTAGATCTGAAGAGAGCGAGGGACCATATCTAAGTCATGCCTTTATGTGGTGCACAAATGTTTTAGATATCCTCTAGAATGACTTCTGAAAAGTGTTTAGTAACAATTTGATGTTTATTATCTTGATGGATTATCTGCCCTCAAGTCTTTGAATACTCACCTATTTATTTAGTGATTACATATCATGAGAAAACCATAAATTCATAAAACAGAAGCATTCATTCAAATATTTGCAAGATTCTATTAAGTTCACACATTAAACACAACATTTCTCTTTTCTACATTGGCAATGGGACTGGCCATTTTATCAAACAAGTGATGAAAATTATGTTCTAGTAAAGCTTGGAAAATAAGGTGGGAATAGCAACCGTTGAATTTGTTTTTTAAACAAAACCTTTCTCTCTTCTAATGTTGCTTTAATTGTTTCTGGTACTGTAGGTAATTCTGCTTTTTCTAAATATTTTATTTTTTCTTCTGGAATTTCCTCTTGATCATATAGTTTTAAATTATTATGTTAGTACCTTATGAATCATAACGTACCATAAGTACCTTATTATTCTTGACTAATGTATCTTTTATGTACACTGAGAGCATTTGCACCAAGACAAATTCCTTGTGTATCCAATCACACTTAGCCAATAAAGAATTCTATTCTATTCTATTATTTTCTTTTTGTCATCCTTTTGATAATAAACAGTCCTTTCATCATCTGTTAGCTGGTGAATCAATTTCTTTCTCCTTTTTCCATCTGTATGCCATCCATCTTTCTGGGTTATATGCATTTTCAAAAAAAAAATGTTTAGATCTTTTAATTTTTTGTGCTTGTTCTTCTTTATCTATTAATAAATTCAAGTAATTTTTTTTAGGTCCATTTGATTTTTATGTTCTTTTTTTTGCAGGGTTTTTCTGTAATTCCAGCTTTAACCTTTTACATTCCTCTTCTAATTTATTTTGAGCTTGCCTTTTCTTTTTATTCCTCTTTCCCACGGATGTTGTAGTTAATCCTCTAATATATATGCCTTTGCTATGTTCCATAGTTTGCAATGAGATTTCTTCTTTCCTGTTCTCTTTTTCTTTTTTAAAGTCCAATTCTCTTTGAATGAATTGAATAAATTCCTTTTCCTTCAATATTGATTCATTCATTGTCCATCTCAACTTTTTTGTCCTCTCCATATAACTTTTATCAGATTATGATCTGCCCAAGTACTTGTTTTGATATTTATTTTTTGTATGTTAAGTGTTAACTCTATTGATGTCCACATCATATCTATTCTAGACCAAGACATGTGTCTGTTTGAATAGAATGTATATTAATTTTTCTCCGAATATGTTTCTCATCATGCATCTTGAATATAGTCAATTCTTCCGCCATTTTAAGTGAAATAGTAAATAAAATTGGGATGGTTCATATTTTGTGTGAACCACTATGTTTTAAATTTCCTAAACAAATTAACTAAAACTAGGTCTTTTTCTACTCCAATGTGAATAATCTTTATTGCGTCTTTCTACATCTACAGCATTAAATTGGGAGTTGCACATTTGTGTGCAGATCTTGACATGCATAGTTTTTAATATGCACAAATATGCTTGTCTACAGCCCTGCCTCTATTTCTAAACAGGAAGTTTAATATCTTCTATACAATGATATCACAGAGTATTTACTTTATGGAAAACAAATTCATGTAATTCTTTTCATAACCATGACATTTTCTTAAAGAATGAAGAATATCAAGCAAGCATCTAATTCACAATTCATTTTATGTTTTTCATTCTTCACAGAACTGCCAGGTTTCCAGGCATCCAGAAAACATTAGGATACCCATGGGCCATGAGGAACCAGCAGGCATGATTTAAGTTATATGATACGTTCCCATCAGGTAAGCAATCTAGCATCTGAGGAATTTTTGAGTGGGCATTATTTAGAAATATTTCATGTCATAATAAAAGGTGAAGAAGCCCAGTGATGGGGTCATAATGGGAAGTGAGTGAGCTGATGTAGAAATATATTCCTGATTTGTAATTGCCTTAATCTCTGAAGAAGTAATTTATTGGGATTTGTTGACAGTTAGGCATTTGTGAGAAGTATTTTTAATGTGTTTTAATTGAAGAAAAATGTTGATAATTCAAGAAGTTCCAAAAAAGGGGGGTGGAGCTAATTTCTCTCCGGTCTTCATAATTCACAGAAAGACAATGGAAATTTCAAATCTTGAAAAAGAGGAGCTTGACTTAAAAGATTTAGGAGCTCATAAATAAAAATCTCCAGCTGACCAAAGAAAAAGAGGAGCTCTACAAAAAGTATGAAGAAAAGCTGAACAGACTTTCTGAAAAGTCAGCTGAAATGACTTTCTCTTCCAGAATTTCATATTAAATTTTCCTAAGCTCCTTCCCCTGGACTTACTTAACATAATGTTCTGGGTTGAATTATATTACCTGGAACAAGGTTAGGGAAAAGAAAATGATTCAACCTGTTCCAAACATTCTGGCTCTCCAAGCCAGGCTAGTGTATTTTTCTGATTGCAGGAAGCCTTGTTTCTTCAAAGACTTTCACTTCCAGAGGCTTAGTTTTTGATTAAAACAATTGCAAAAGAAGAGAAGAGAGCACTGGGTCCCAAACAGATATTAGACATCATTAATCTCTTCACAGGAAATTTTCATGGCCCAACCGGGTTTTATCTTCTACCTACTACAGTCCTTTTCAATTATGCCAGGTCTTGGCTTCCACTTTGATCTTTAATTTTCACAAATTCAGTCTCATCCATCATTCTGTACACAGCAGAAACTTCTGGAAATAGTTTTGAATTGGCTTGTGCCTGTTTTAGTATGTAAGAGAAAAAAGAAACAAAATGTTTTTAAGCTCTGATGATTCCTTGGTGATAATAGATTATGTAATGCTAAATATTGAAAATGACAAATATTAATTTGTACTAATCAAACTCTTAAATATAAATATCTTAACTTAATGCTGAAGGAGCTAATCAAATCCCATTAGAATATAATAAAGGTAGAGTCTGCATAGATTTACTGATTCAGCACTTTTACTGAGAATTTCAAAAGTATCCAGTAAATCATTCCAGTATTGATTCCTGTAGCAAAATTACATTAATTAAAATATAAGAACATGGATAACGAACAAAATAGTAGCTATTTCAATTAGTTTTAATTTTAAACAGGTTTTATTATTCAAATAAAAAACCCTAAGGGGGCTAATTTCACTCTGCTCTTGATATTGATATTTTAGAGAAAAAAAATAGTTCAGATGAGCCTGGGCAGCTGGACAAACTCAGCTGTCATCAAGGATCTACCTGAAATGCATTTAAGCATTAGTTTAGAAATTAGAATCAGTCAGCAATGACAACAATTTTAGATGCACACCTCAGTTTCTGTGTGTTATGAAGAGGAAGCATTTTTCCTAAACAATACATATTAGTGTTACACAGTCTTATGTGAATTTACCCTACACAGACACGAACAAAATGAGATATCATTCTATAACTAAGAGGTTAGTTTATGGATCAGAAGGTGTGGAAATCACCCCCATGTGGACTCATATCTTAAACAAGCCATGATCACTTAGTTCAGGATATTTAGGAAAGGAACAAGAAAGATTTATTTGTCATGGCTTTGGTAAGGATTTCTGAAGCATCTTGATGAGAAGCATTCTGAATACTGCACCTTCTCTGCTGGAGAATCTGTGGGCCTCCAGTATTTGGGGGGTAAAAGTTCCCAACTCATGGGCCTTCTTTCAGGGACTGCAATCAAGGAACATGTGCAGTACTGCTCTTCAGAGAAATGCTGTGTTTTCATCTGATTTTTACAGAAGGTTTGTCCAGTGTCAGCATGTGCTGCGCTCTTTTGGACTATTTCAAATGGATCTTCACTGTTGATCCTTGCGTTTCTTTGGAATCAACTGAGCTCTATGTATAAAATGCAGGGTAGGGTAAATTGTCTGTGTAGGGTAAATTGAAAAGCCAGATGTGAAACCTGGAAGCTTTGAAAGTGAAAAGGAATCAATCAAAATCAGGAGTGTTCCCTTGACTGCAGCATTACTATCATAACAATGCAGCCTATGTGGAAGGGAAGATGTGCCTTATCAGGAAAGTTCTCAGATTTCTATGCCCATCGGACACTTATGGGCCATGGTCTGGTCTTGCCATGACTATGGAATTTAGGTGCCAAACTTTAAAACCATGAAATTGCCCTTTCAGCACTTGCATTGGGATTCAGCAACTGAAGAAAGACCATTAGACTTGATAGTGTGGGAGTATGAACAAATTTCCAGAAAATCAGGAATCCTTTCAGCAGTTCCAAAAGGGCTCCACACCCATTTGCATTACCAGGTGACCCTGAGGACACAGACAAACCTCCAGGTTGCTTCAAATACTCTCTAAAAGAATGCAAATGAATATAAATATTAAAAGCTATCTGCAAGGAATATAAATCCTCCCATGTCCAACATTCAGTCAGAGCTTCTTGGATGAGAAGCGAAATGTCTTCAAAGAAAAAACAAGAAAGTCCAGTTGCCTCTTAAAAAGTGTCTTTGGACATGAGACTTCAAGCTTTCTTGTATTTCATTTGCCTGCTTCATATTCTTAATAAAGCCTGAAATCTCCTTATTAACTGGTATGCTCATTATCTTTGGATTCTCAATGAGCCACTTATCTTGCACCTAGTTGTTGCCTGACACTTCACCAAAAACACACACATACACATAAACATATCAGATTTATTCCAACAGATTGATTTACTTTCAATAATAAAGTAAATTTACAATCAAACACAGGAGCCACCCAAAGAAATTTAATATTCAGAAGCAATTGTGCAAAGAGACCAGATCACTAACAAACCCGGCTCTCACTAGAAATGAACTGTATCCATCAGATATCTGGGGCTGACCACCAGAATGGGTCTGGCCTTGCATAGGTAGCCTAAAGCAGGCTGCAGCATTACCAAACCATCAAGCCATACTGTTTTACATGCCAAACATAGGAAGCTTTGTTTGCGTTTCTACCCAGTGATCTCTGCAGCTGGTTAAAGAGGCTGGAGATGAACACAAGCCCCTTGCTGTTATGTATTAGCATACTTACCTGTAATTGGTCAGTCTGTGGCAGCGGGAAATTTGAAGAGCCGTCACTGACCACAGCTGCGAGCTCCAAGTATAAAAAGGGCTGCCACGGTTTCTTCGGCGCTCAGTCCTAGAAGAAAGTAAAACAATTGACAATCATGCTGGTGTCCTGAGTCTCATTCCCGCGACCTCCATAATGTATCCAAACACAGGAAGAAAAGCGTTTTCCTCACTCATTGCAGTCCCACAGTATTTTAGATGGCCAAAGCGTTAGCAGCACCCACTGACGTGAAAACAATGGCCTGACCAGACCTGGAAAGAATACTGGGGGCTCACTACACACTAACCATTTCCTGCCTAATCAAAAGACATGAATTTTATCGGCGCAACCAAAAAGGTGAGAGCATCAGCGATTTTGTTGCAATGCTGCGGGACATTGCCGGAGCGTGCAAATTCCTAAACATGGATGAAGCCATGAGAGGCCAAGTGGTCCTGGGACTGAGAGATCTTATACTCCAGGGTTGATTATTAACAAAACCCAAAATAACACTCTAAGAAGCAATAGAAGAAGCTACCGCAGCAAAAGCAAAACAGAAATCGGCAGCCGCCATGCGGAAGATGAACAAAGCGCCACCAGAAACCCCCCAAAACACCACCACAACCCACCATGAGGACATCGAGTCCCCATCGGAAGGCGATGAGGAAGAAGAAGGGGTAAATCAACTCAGGTCAGAACAGGGCAGAAGGGACCGGAACGGAAAAAGGAAGGAATTTTGTTCTGCTGGTTGCGAGGGGAACCGTCCACGTTCCGAGTGCCGTTTCCTAGATGCAATCTGCAAACATTGTGAATGGCGGGGACATATTGCTGGGGCATGCCAAGCAAGAAAAAATTACTGCCCTAGACAAAGTTGGAACACACACACACACACCCAGAGAGAGGGAGAGACAAACAAGGAGCTGCTAGACCCAAGACAACAGAAACAGGCGAGGGAAAGAAAAAGCAACGGAAGAGAGAAAACACACCAGACAGTGACCATCGGACACTCCAACACAACAAACACCAGGAAAGTATATGTCCAGGTCACCATAGAAGGCCAGCCATGCCGAATTGAAGTGGACTCAGACTCATACTTATCAATGGTATCATGGGACACCATAAAAAGACTGATAGCAGACCTAAGCTGGGGAGGATTCAAAAGACAAACACTAACGCTGAAAGACTACCAGGGGAACAAAATCCCCATTGTAGGTACTGGACAATTCAAGGTAACATTCAAAAAATACACCAGAGTCCTTCCACTAACCATAGTCGACCTAGCCTATTGGGACTCGAATGGTTTGCACCATTAGGAATTGAAGTCATAGGGATAAACAGCATCACCGAAACAGAGTGGGAAGATGACCTGATGGAAGAGTTCTGGAATGTGTTCAACGGAAAACTGGGCAAGTACCAGGGGGTCCCCAATTTCCTTTAGTCTAAACCCAAACATAGCCCCTATAAGACTAAAGGCAAGGCGGTTTCCTTTCGCTCTAAAACCAAAAATCAATGAGCAATTGGATAAACTCATTGCACAAGGGGTTTTAGAACCAATTGACCATGCTAAGTGGGAAACCCCAATTGTCACACCAATTAAACCTGATGGGTCAGTGCACATCTGCAGGGATTACAAAGCAACCCTTAACCACGCGCTCCAACAAATTGCATACCCAGTTCCAGTGGTACAGCAGCATCTATTACATTCCCTTGGGGGCGGGGGGAATCTTCACGAAACTAGACCTCGCACAGGCGTACCAACAGTTGCCTGTTGACCTCGAAACAATGGAAGCCCAGACAATCGTGATGCACGGGGGGCATTCAAATGCAACAGACTACAATTTAGTGTCAGCGTCGCCCCAGGGATGTTCCAGAGCTTAATGAAATGCCTATTGCAAGGGATAAAAGGGGTAGTACCATACTTTGATGATGTCCTGGTTTCAGCCAGGGACAAAGAACAACCCCGTGATCACCTAAGGAAAGTCCTTAGCAAATTCAAGGAGGCGGGACTAAAAATAAAAAAGAAGTGACAATTAACTGCCAGCAAAGTTGAATTCCTAGGATACCTTATAGACAGTGAAGGAATCCACCCCACTGAAAATAAAGTCAGAGCAATCAAGTTAGCCCTCAGACCCACAAATAAAACTGATCTGCAAGCTTTCTTCGGACTCATTAACTTTTATGATATATTCCTACCACAGAAAGCAACCATTGCCGAACCACTACACAGGTTGCTTGACAAGAAAGCAACCTGGTCCTGGGGGCGACGAGAAGAAACGACATTCCAGCAGATAAAAAACTTGATCACATCAGACTGCATAATAATACAATACAGCGAGATACTTCCAATAACACTAACCTGCAATGCATCACCTTTTGACGTCGGCGCTATACTCAGCCATGTATTACCAGATGGGAAAGAAGCACCCATAGCATTCTATTCAAAGACTCTGTCAAAGCTGGAGCAGAACTACAGTCAACTAGACAAAGAGGCATTGGCTGCTGTCACTGGAATAAAACGTTTCCATGAATATATCTATGGGAGAACTTTCACACTAGTCACAGACCACAAGCCACTCCTGGGCAACATTGCAGGAAACAAAGCTACACCTAATACACTGTCACCACGAATGATGCGGTGGTCGGAATTTCTGGCTGCCTATAACTACAAATTGACCTACCAACCTGGAAAGGACATAAATCATGCTGACGCGCTTAGCCATTGCCCTCTACCTGAAAGAGAAGACGACCCAGCACCAACCACATCGACCCTTCAAATAGAGACATTAGAAAACCTACCCGTAACGGCAGCAGACATCACTAGGGAAACAGCTAGAGACAAAAACCTGGCGCAGATTTTAAATTGGGTAGGAAAAGGATGGCCAGAAACTGAGAGCGACGAGACCATCAGACTGTTCCGGAATAAACAAACAGAACTCTCAATACTTAAGGGGTACATACTATGGAGGGATCGGGTGGTCATATTGGACAAATTAAGGAAATGCATACTAGAATTGTTACATGAGGGTATTGTAAAAATGAAAGCCCTGGCAAGGAGTTATGTATGGTGGCCAGGGATGGATAAGGAAATAGGGGACTGGGTGGCAATGTGTAAACGCTGGCAGGAATCTAGGCCAACACCCCCCACAGCACCAAAACATGAATGGGAAACACCAAGGGGACCCAGCAGAGTTACTAATGGGGAGGAAACTAAGATCACACCTAGACAGACTACTCCCCACATATAGCCCAGAAAAACCAGCAGACTCCTCCAGCAATTGCTGCATATTTCAAACAGGGGACCCAGTATACGCAAAAAAATCTCAGGAGAACCACTGTGGATACCAGCAAAAGTAACCCAGATAACTGGACCCCGTACATACAGGGTAGACACTGCGGACGGGAGAAGCTGGAGGAGGCACATTCACCAGTTCAGATCTAGAGTCATGAAGGGTGACCCAAACAGACCCACGGTAGAGGGGGGAGACCCCTCAAACAAACAAAACAAACCCAGGGAAGGAGGGGGAGACTCCCTCAAAAATAACCAGAGGGGAGGGGGAAGACCCCCTCAAACAAGCAAAACACAAACAGAGAAGAGGGGAGAGACTCCTCAAACAGACAAAAAACAAGTAGGAAGGGAGGGGAAGACCCTCCACGAGCAAGAGAAATAACAGAACAAACCCTGACAACTACGCAACAACAACTACTAACACTAGCCCCAGTCGGGAAATGCAAACATGTACCTGAGACCTGGGAAGAAGACAGGTCGGTAAGGCGGGAATAGGTCCACAAGGATAGCAGGGAAGCAGACCCTGGCGGGATAACTCATGGCTGATGTCAGGTTTAAGCTGTGGATTTGGTACCTTGTGATTTTTTCTCACACGCCTATGATTTCAAAATAAGTTCTGTGGAGCTAAGGGGGGACTTACTCTCCTGCAGTCATTCTGCAGGCTCCTCATCAGAAGAGGTGATGGTGAAGTTTCAGCTGCCCTGCATTTCCCTAAAATCAGATTATTACAAATCAGCCAGGATTCAAATATCCGTTTTGGCAGCAGGAGTTCTGTGTTGATGATTGAGTGTGTTTGGCCATTTCAATTTTCCATTCCCTTTTCTGAAATCGGCATAGAAGCATGTTGTGGTTGCTTCACCAATTATTTCAGTGTGTTTACCTTGGAAGCACTATTCCAACAGAACCAGTGAATAGGACTTCTTTAACTACCCCAGGCAAAAGAGACTTAAAAAAAAACCTAAAAAAAAAAAAAAGAAAGCCTAGAACTACGCTGCCTCCAGTCTGATCTAAATATAGTATATAAAATCATACATTGCAATGTCTTACCTGCAAATGAATACTTCATCTTCAATCATAACAATACAAGAGCACACAACAGATACAAACTCAAGGTTAACCGCATCAAACTTGACTGCAGAAAATAGTTCAGCAACAGAGTGGTCAATGTCTGGAATACTCTACCTGACTCTGTGGTTTCTTCCCCAAACCCCCAAAACTTTAACCTTAGACTGTCTATGATTGACCTCACTCCCTGTAGGGGGCATGCATAAGCGCACAAATCATGCCTAACGTCCCTGCCCTATTGCTTTTTATTTTTCTCATAAGTATCTATCTCATGTACTCATGGATTTATTTTTATACTTGTATCTTACAAGTGATTGACAAATCAAATAAGTACTTAAATACTAAAAAAATACTTTAATCCACATTTTTTACAGAAGATGCTTGTGCAAGGGATGTGTCTCAACTTTTGTCTTTTCTTCTAAATCAATATCTGAAAGTTGGGCAATATAAATTTAATACATTATTATTTTTAAAGAAGTCTCTTAATTCATAGAATAGACATTTTAATTTAGGTCCCCATCTGCCTGATCAGCAAACATGCTTACTGCCTTTCCAGGCTAGCTAGGATAAAACCACTTTACCAGCCGCCTAACTTGGGTTTTGTGCTATTCTTCATAAATGCATATAAACTCCTCTAACATTGTTTAGATTGCTGGCTATCCTTTTGTATTTTCATATCCACCTTCACAGTTAGCCATGACCTAAATGAAGAATATATGGTTTCATCTGATGGTCTGGATTCTACTGTTATAGGAGCTAAATAAAATAAAAGCATTTACATAATAGCTATACTGTCATCTGTATCAAGTCATCGATCACAAACCTAATATCTTTTTTTCTGATTACCATCACCAGATCAGACACTGTCAGAAAGAATCTGACAGCATCTTTTCCAACTAACACATTTTTTAAAGACATAACACATAAGCTTTGGAAACTGTAGTTTCAGGCTAACATAGCTGTCATCCTCAAGTGATATTCAGACAGTATCTAAACATAAGGAAATCTCTGCACTTCTGAGATAATGAATTCTGCTCAGGGGTCTTTGTGAATCCTTCAGAATCTAGAAATAAGAACTCCACTTTCACATGCTTGCTGATCTTCACAAAGAACTTTAAAACAAATATAACTTGTTTTGCAGAAAAAAAGTTTATTCCTTAAGAAGACTTATTATTTTATGTGTTCAGTGTGCTTAATTACTTCACATTTTGTAATCTTTTCTACACACTTGCCTAGAAGAGAGATTAAAGCAACCAGTTATTTATTTTTAACTTTTTTTCAAGCCCTTTCTTAAAGTTAAAAGTTCTTAGGCAAAGATGTTAATCTTAAGGAAAGGTTTTCTGGTTTGGTTAACGACTCCTTTCTACTTCTTTGAAGGTGTATTGATTTTTCAGTCATGATAAATTTAAAGTCATTGTATGAGATGTTCTCATTTTTTTCAGATGATATTCCAATAGTGTATATTTGCTTGATTTCTGGAAAAGTCTGAAAACCGAACACATACTCAACAAATCATGTGCCGCCATGCATGTGCTTAGTTCCAGCAAGTATGCCTCAATTCCCAGTTTGAAATGATGTTCTGCAAGGCTATATGATCTTATCCCTACTTTCAATGTCACACAGTCGTCAAGGCTACTGTGAAGAAAGAAGTTTTTTACAGAAAGCCGAAAGAATGAAGAAAGTTTTTGAAAGAAAGCAAGGAGTACAGAATAAGGAAATCCACCATCATAACCAGTTTCAAGCCTCCTGACCACAGTGTGATATTTGCAGATAGTGGCACAGATGTCACAAACTTCTCCTATATGGATTGTTCATAGGACACAGCAGTAAAGAAATTGAAGTTGATCTGAGGAAAAACTAAGGCTTAATGTGAATAATGTAAAATAAAAACCCTTAAGAGCCACAGTGGCCCAGTAGTTAGAATGTAGTACTTCGGCTACTTCTGCTGACTGCCGGCTGCCTGCAATTTGGCAGTTCAGATCTCACCAGACTCAAGGTTGACTCAGCCTTCCATCCTTCTGAGGTGAGTAAAATGAGGACCCAAATTGTTAAGGGAAATAGGCTGACTCTGCAAATCGCTTAGAGAGGGCTGTAAAGCACTGTAAAGTGGTATATAAGTCTAATGAAATCCATCGCTAAGAAACGGATTGTATATTTTTCATTTTGTTTGTATGCTATGCATTCCTGCTATGCAGGAATGTAATTTTTCCTATTCTAATTATTAATCCTGGTATGATTTCACCTCCTTTTCAAATGGCCTGCAAATTAGAGTCTCTTCTCCTTTGAGTTAAGTATACCCTCTCTCGTGGTTATTGCTGAATATTGCTGAAATAAACATTTTCTGAATAGCATTTCCACTCCCGAAAGAATGCAGTGATAGAACAGTATTTGAGATGCTTTGTCAACTACCAGCAGTCTAATTGCAGATCTCCTGCCATTTGATGAGGTTGCATACAATAACGCCATACATAGCAGCATAGGGCTTATTCCATTCAAAGTAGC
>BHEV01090464.1:0-36087 GCA_004319985.1 Emydocephalus ijimae
AGCCTCTTTGTCCAGCTGGCTGTAGTTCCGCTCCGGTTTGGTGAGGGTCCTTGAAAAAAACGCGATGGGTGCTTCCTTTCTATCGGAGAGAGTGTGGCTGAGGACAGCGCTGACACCGAAGGGTGATGTGTCGCATGTGATGGCTAGTGGTAGGGTCTCGTTGTACTGGATGAGGACGGCATCCGAAGTGAGCAGGTCCTTGGTTTTCCTGAAGGCGGCTTCCTCNATGCCGTGTCGGTCTAGGAGGTATCCCAGGAACTCGACCTGCTCTGTGTACAGCTGGCATTTTTCCCTCTTCACTTTGAGCCCGGTTTCTTTGAATTTCGTTAGCACCTCCTTAGGCGACTCTCTAGTTCGGCCCGGTTGGTTGCCGATACTAGTACATCATCGAAGTATGGGACCACCCCCTTGATGCCTTGTAAGAGCCTTTCCATGAGGCTCTGGAAAATTCCAGGTGCCACGCTGACTCCAAATTGGAGTCGGTTACATTTAAAGGCTCCCCAGTGGGTGACTATGGTTTGTGCTTCTGCAGTTTCCTCGTCGACTGGCAGTTGCTGGTATGCTTGGGCCACGTCGAGTTTCGCAAAAACTTTGCCCCCTCCCAGTGAGTGTAGGAGATGTTGCACTACTGGGACGGGGTAAGCGCTTTGCTGCAAGGCGCCATTTAGGGTGGCCTTGTAGTCCCCGCAGATTCTCACTGACCCATCCGGTTTGATTGGGGTGACTATTGGGGTCTCCCACCGGGCGTGGTCTATGGGTTGTAGGACTCCTTGTTTGACGAGCTTGTCAATTTGCTCGTCGATTTTAGGTTTGAGTGCGAAAGGTACCCGCCTTGGTTTTAGGCGTTTCGGGGGAACGTTTGGGTCTAGGCTAAAGGATGTAGGGGGCCCTCGGTACTTGCCTAGGGTGCCGTCGAACACTTCTTGGAAGTCCCGGGCCAGTTGTTGCTCCCAGTCGGCTTCGGCGACGTGGTTGATGCCCGTGACTGTGATGCCGAGGGGTGCGAACCATTGAAGTCCCAGCAGGCTTGGCCGGTCTCGATCGACTATGGTCAAGGGAAGTCTTTTGGTGTGCCCCTTGTAGGTTACTGTGAACTGTCCTGTTCCGACTACAGGGATGCGATTTCCCTGGTAGTCTTTGAGGATTAGTCTCTGGTTTTCTAGTCCCCTTCTCTGGATGGTAGGCACCAAGCATTTAATTTCTTGCCAGGCTACCATGGAGAGATAGGACCCGGAGTCTACCTCCATTTTACAGGGTTCGCCTTCGATGCCTATCTCCACGTAGACTTTTCGGACGTTGGTGGTTGTTGCGTGGCCGATGGTGACCGTCTGATGTGTCTCTTCTCTCCGCCAGGTCTCGCCATTTCGTTGGGCTTGTCCATTCTGGTCCCGACGGTTGTCTGCTGGGCGGTCTCTGAGAGTGGTGTGCTCTCTCGTCTCTGCTCGTTCAGGTCCCATCGTCTGGGGCTGTCGGTTTTCTTGAGGTGGCAGACGCGGGCGATGTGGCCCTTTTTGTCACAGTGCCGGCAGATTGAGTCAAAAAACCGGCATTTGGATCTGGGGTGGTCGCCTCTGCAACCGGCACATGCGGTCCTCGACTTACGACTCCGCTGGCTGTGCTGGTCGCGGCCTGTCTGGAGACGGTGGATTTCTTCCTCCTCGTCTGAAGTGCCCGAGGTGGAGTAGAGTTCACCCTGGTGGGTGGTAGTTTCCGGTTGGACCTCGGCCGACCTTGCAGGGTGATTGTTTGTGGTGCGGTCCCCGGCGTTCGGTCTCCGCATTCGGTCGGCTGATTGTTGGGTGGCTTCGGCTGCGGTGGCTTTAGTGATGGCATCGGTGAGGGTGATGTTCCCCTTGGCCATCAGCCAACTTTGGAGAATGGGGTCCCAAAGGCCGAGCATGACTCGGTCCTGCAGGGCCTCGTTCATATTGGAGAACTGGCATAGTCCCCCAAGGCGCCGCAGCTCTGCGACGAAGTCACCGAAACTTTCGCCCGACCGCTGGTCCCGTCGATAAAATTCATGTCGCTGGATGAGGATGGGCACGGCTGGAGCGTAGTGTCTCCGGAGTAATGGCTCGAGCTCATCCCAGTTCATCGCGGTAATGTCGGCGGGTTTTGCTAGCGCTTTTGCCATCTTAAACACTGCGGGCCCACAGTGCGTTAGGAAGACGGCTCGTTTCTTCAGTTCGGTGGCGTCCTCCAGGTCGCTGCATTCGAGGAACATGCGGAATCTGTCCGTGTAAGATTCCCAGTCCTCACTAGCGGGGTTGAATGGGGTTGGCGGCGCGATGCTGGCCATCTCGTCGGTCTGCTGGCTTCCGTCGGACACGTGCTTCAGTTCAGGATCAGAATCCCACCCTTGTCGCCAGTGTTGTGCCCATTGGAATGAGTCCAGGAGTCGGTGACTATGTATCAAGCTCTTTATTGTAGCTGGGAACCGAACTAGGGTTTTTGGAAACTTCCGCAGCTTTTTATTTTCAAGCCGCGGCGGCCGCGGCCAATGGCACCACTTTGAATCTCCCGCGATTCGAATCCACCAATCACGGGAGATTCTTAGTGAGCCAATTGGCGCGGCTCACCTAACCAATCCGATCGCCCCGCGCTTTGGTCAATCAAAGCGCGGGGATCTCAAGTATTCAAATTAAGGTGCAGAACACTTGCTTTCATTCACTATAATTTAATAGGCTTACTAACAGCATCTTAAAAGTCTGACAGTGTTTCCCCTTCTCTCCCTCTTATGCCAAAAACAGTGAAAATAGAAAAAAACATATTCCTTTATCATGCTTTCCTCTTCTTGTTTTACTGTCACCATATATTTTTTCTAAGCTCATACTTGTACTCCTCTGCACCACCTCAGTCTCTGAACATCAAGATTTAGGTATCTTGACTCAAAAGCTTGCCTTGAACTTCAGGTCACCTCCCAGGTGAATTTGACTATCTAGGAGGGATGTCACAAACAGCCAAGCTAATGACCTGGGTTCCAGATAACCAAAATGTGCTTCAGATAAACCCACAAGACCCCAACCCTTGAGAAGCTCAAGTAGACATGTCCAATTGGAATCAACTGAATGGTCTTGGTGACTTTATTTGTCAGAGAGCAAGAATATTCCTTGCAGCAACACTAGATGGTTCTGTAGCCTGTCACTCCCCAATAAGGATCTTCCCTTTAAACAGGACCAACAGACAGCTACTGGCAGATGCAATACTCTATGAGTGGAGAATTATTGCCACAATGCAATCCCTACTATGGGTTCTTACTCAAATTTGGTCAACTTGGTTCTTTTCCTCAACTGATGCTCTAAGTTCTCTTCTTACACTTCATTTCCCACAGCTGCTCAGAAAACTCCATAAGGGCAGTAAGGTCTAAGGCAGGGCTGTCAAATTCATGGCCCATAAGCTGGATGCATCACATGCTGGCCATGCCCATGCCAGGTTTAGTGAAGGGAGAAAAAGTTGTGATACATCATGTGACAATGCCATGACAATGTGAGTTTGACACCCTTGGTCTAAGGCTCTGCCACATGCCCATTCCTCAGGTGAACTTCCCACGTGATCTTCAGAAAAACTCATATGCTTTCTTTAGGACCTCATCAAGTTCTTTAGTCTCTTGCAGCTGGATGATCTAACAGGCCTTTCCCCCCTGTGATGTAGACTAACACCAACAAGCCAAAAGGTAATCAGAAAGTGATGTAACCACAGCAAACATTGTAGCTAAATAATATTCAACAAGCAATCTCTCAAAGTATTTAAAACAACCATTAGAAATAGGCTTAAACTTTTGATCTCTTGTTTATTCCAAGCATTCCAACAAAACATCTTTCTCACTATTTTCAAATTAGATTGTTCGACAACAAAATTTCTCTTGTGATTTGGGATCAAAACGTAATTGTTTTTCTTAGGATATACATTAATCTTAATGCAATGCTCATTTTGGTAACATTAATTTTGCCCCAAAGATTTAATGGGAGTTTTAAAACGTCAAGTCACATTTACTGAAATTGCCTCTACAGTTTTAAACATATTTAGTTCAAGATACAGATTTCAAGGAAGATATAAAACATTTTACAGTTTGTATAAATAATAAAGTTTATTTCTTACAGTAATATATAGCTATATTAGATTACAAAGGCAGCCAATTAGACTTGTGGAAGCAGATGCTATATTATGTTACTCAATCATATTGCTGAATGACTTCAATAATTATTAAATATGATTTATGATTGCATGTCATCAAATAATTATAGATTCTTAGTGACCACATACATAGATTCTCTCCACAATAACTTGTCCCTAACTTAGTCATTTAGGTTTTCCAGCATTGCACTAATCTCTGCTGGTCATCCTTCTTTTTTCTTCCATCTTTCCCAGCATTATAGCCCTCTCCAGACAGCTAGATCTTCACAGAACGTGTCCAAAGTAGGATAATTTAGATCTGGTAATTTGTACTTTAAATGCTAATTATGGGTTGATTTATGGTATTCTCAGAAGTCTTCTCCAATACCAGAAAGCTCAAAAGCATCAATACTTATTTGATTTTGATGATGGCACAGATTTTTCAAGTGTCATCCAAACTTTTGGGGGTATGACATCCAGCGAGCTGATAATCACTGGAATGACCACAGCTGTTTTATCTCATAATCTTCCCATTTCAATTTTCAGATATTGATACCTTCAGGTATTCTATTATACCCTTCAATTATCCAGACATTCTTCTTCTCAACCACAGTTAAATCAGGTGTATTATGAGCCAAGATAGTTTGCATTGAAAATTCCACAATATTTTAACTTGCTCATTTTTTACTTTTTCAACTGTTTTCCCACCAATTTTTCATTACTGACATATGATATTTTTTATGAGTTTGTATGAACTTCTTGCATTAGCTGAGTACATGATCTACTGTTTCTTCTGCACTATGAATCATTTCATGAATTTTCAATTCTGACCTTGATTGCATTAATTTGAACAGTTTACTCTTCAGCAGCCAAAATCAAAACTGCAATTCTTTTTTTAACATTCCAGTTTTAAGCCACTGTAAGATTTGATCTTATCTACTTTCCCCTCGATCCTTTGTAGAGGTTGACTATGTCTATTCTTGATTTTTATTATACTATTTCTATATTCATGTTGGTTTCTTGCACATTCAATAAATTCTAATTTTGGAATATTGAATAATTAAGATTGATAATTTGTATTAATATCAAACTATATAAGAATGTCAACAGTATCAATATTAAAACATTGTCATGTTTGTTCTAAATTGTAAAATCTAAATTAATATGAATTTACTGAAAATATATCTGCTGAACAAAATTCTGTATTAGTGACAGGAAGGGCACCTGGCCATTAAAACAGTTTAGTTACTCAAACTTCACCCTGCAAGGGATTATGGGTTCATTAAATGAAGATAATGATGATTAAGGCTTGTTCATGGCTGCCTTTTATGTAGTCAGCCAATGCATGTTTTTCTTCTTTCTTCAATGATTTTGTGTGACATGAGGGAAACTTCTGACTCCACTTTTTTGGGGCAGATATATTCTATCAATATCATTTCAAGGATGTCATTCATATTTTTCTTATGGTTGGTTGCACAATCAGCTAGATATTTAGACTGAATTTGGCATTTTGTCCCCTTGAAGTTTTTTAGGTATTAATCTTCATGTGCATCAAGTTCTCCCCAAGAAGCTAGGCTGTTTTAATGTATTGGCATACTATATTATTGTTGTTGTTAGAAATATTATAGACTATTGCAGTTTAATCCATTCTAATAATAAAGCAACAAAAATCAATAAATGATTGGCAATGGTGCTAAAATAAACAGTCCAGAAACCCTATTATAAGATACCATTTTTTTTTAGCATGGACTGTGGCCATTAATTGCAAGTTGTCAACATTTTAAAGGATAACTGCTGGACTAAAAAGAGAAAAAGATATAGTGATAAAAATAAATGCTATTTAATTTACGCTTCTTGTAAATCCAATAATCAGAAGCGGGCAGCTCAAAGGAGACTTCTTACTGATAAAGATATTGTACATGATACTTTTAATAGCCAGAATCTTAAGCAACTACATATTAAACCTTGCAAAGTCACTCATATAACAAAATATATTTATCACAGAATATATTAAAATGCGTTTGTTTTATTATATGCAACCCAGGATTGTTAACAATTCTTTGCTTAGAGACCAATCTATAAAATACAAGGAAAATTGAGGCTTTTTAATATTGCATTTAAGGGTGCTTCTGAAAAGACAGATGGTTACAGATAGTAGCACAGTTTTCCTAAAATGGCTTATACAAAATGTTAATCAAAGGTAACTGACTAGTCAGGGAAGCGTTTAGATCCAAGGTAAATGATATAGCCCAGGAGAAAATAGAAGGCTTGAATTAAGAGCTTTGCTGAATAAGGACATCTGTGACTCTGGCTACTTTCATCAACATTAAAAAAAAAAAAAGGCAATGTTGCATTGTTGGGCCATAAGATCCATGCAAATGTGTGCAATGTCATGCTGCACATACAAATTGGCAGGATGTGTTTTTATCCCTCTCTCCCCTGGACACCACTGATCAGGAGCAAAAAATGTGGTTCGCACATGGCATTAATATGCATTAATTGCAGAGGCGAACAACCAGGAAACATAGCTGCATCCCACAATATCAAAACAGAATCAAAGATCCCTAAGTTGAAACATCCACGTTTATTAGGCAGGGTCCTCCTTATAGTTTGCAGGTGTTAATTAAAGTACATTCCCAATCAAGAAGCTCAACAGTTTGCTCAGCGACAGACGTTGTTGCTGTGACACTCGTGATTACATAAAATATAATTTTCTGCTCTAAAATTTGCCACACGGGAAGGCCATTACCCACTCCTATGCAAGGCCTTCCAATTAGCCCCAAATTAATTCCATCTTCCATGGTTCCAACGCAGCAGTGATGGTTTGCAGAGCCTTGCAGATGGCATTCACAGTTGCATGGAGAAATCCTTCCCGACTGAATTTTAGTCTCAAGCTGGGGAAGAGTATGATTATAACTTGGGTTGTGATGGAAGCAGAAAAATGCATTCAAAATGAAAAGATTTTTCAGATAATGTTTTGTTTTCCTTCTCTCTCTTTTTTTCCTTATAAGAACACATTTCATTCCATTGCTTTAAGGAAATAGCATCTTGACCCTTGGCAGCCCCCAAGGATGGCCCGAGTAGATGCTATCTCTGAGGACAAATTCCGTATCTCTAAAATGAGAACACGAGCAACTTGCTTTATAGAGTTGTGCAACGAAGGATTGTTATCCACTCTCAGCTCCGTGGTCAGGCATAATTCTATAAAGTAACAAATTACTGTAAACTCTTGAAAACTTTCGGATACTTTGAATGGAGAAGTCTCATAAAAACAACAACAAGGATTTGGACAGAAAGTCTCCAAAGGGCTTTGAATCAATATAGCTTTACATAATATTTTCAGGCTATTTAACTGTGCAGGAAAATCTTGCTAGGCAGCCAATGATTTTGCTGCATGGCGTGGACTGAGTGACTCTAATGGAACTGCAGCAATTTTAAATTATGTATTAGTTGAAGACCCATAGAAAACAAAGTCTGAGTTCACAGCTTTCCTTAGCCCCAAAAACCATGGTTGGCCATGGAGGCAGTTGCTCTTTCATTGAAACTCCAGTGCTGATCTGGAACAAACCCTAATCATGATTCTCTATATAAGTGTGGAGTTCTAACATCTAAACAGATAAAAATAATCAGCTTGGGTTCAAAATCTACAATGATATTGCAGCTCCCTGATGATTAACTTCATGTCAAACACTCTGATTTCCATATTTGCTCTGAAAGTAGCATTTTCAGTGAAAGAAAAACATGGGCTGAAAAATAATCTATTTCATGTATGTGCCTTGCATCACATATTGAATTTATTCCCCCATTCTGATATATATTATTTTGCTTTCCTTTTACATTATCCCAGAAGAATATACCAATGGAGTAATCCCTATGTATTTTTGGATTATACCTCTTATAGTTTCTGATTAGTGTTCACATGGAAGTTGTCCTCTAAAAGTTCCAGTAGAGTAGAGTAGAGTAGAGTAGAGTGGAGTGGAGTGGAGTGGAGTGGAATGGAATGGAATGGAATAGAATAGAATAGAATAGAATAGAATAGAATAGAATAGAATAGAATAGAATAGAATAGAATAGACAGAGTTGGAAGGGACCTTGGAGGTCTTCTAGTCCAAGCCCCTGCTTAGGCAGGAAACCTTATACCATTTCAGACAAATGGTTATCCAATTTCTTCTTAAAAACATCCAGTGTTGAAGCATTTGCAACTTCTGGAGGCAAATTGTTCCACTGATTAATTGTTCTAACTGTCAGGAAATTTCTCTTTAGTTCTAGATTGCTTCTCTCCTTAATTAGTTTCCACCCATTGCTTCTTGCCTTTGGAGAATAGCTTGACTCCTTCTTCTTTGTGGCAGCCCCTGAGATAATGGAGCACTATTATCATGTCACCCCTAGTCCTTCTTTTCATTAAACAAACATATCCAATTCCAATAACCGTTCTTTACATGTTTTAGCTTCCAGTCCTCTAATCACATTGGTTGTTCTCTGTGCACTCTTCCTAGAGTCTCAACATCTTGTTTACATCACGGCGACCAAAACTGGATGCAGTATTCCAACTGTCCCCAAATTAAATGCTTAATAAAATCAGGCCTGACTCTTGGTGATTTCAAGAGCATATTCATAAGAGTTTTCTTTGCAACAGTATAGAAATGGTATGCCATTCCTTTCCATATAATTTCTATTAGTATGGCAACTGGTTAGTTGAAAACACATACATCCAGGAAGTTTCTCTTCAGGTTTCTTTGTAATTTTGGCCCATTCTGCTCCTGTCATCTGGATAATAGAATACTTACCCTCTATGAAAATCTGAAATTTTCACACTCAGTCCAACTTGACTAGATGCTGCTTAGTTATACATGAATCCCACCAGCTACTATTGACACCCAGGTCAAAACATCATCTCTGGGTCTCCACAGATTAACAGATAACAGATAATCAGAGTTGGAAGGGACCTTGTAGGTCATCTAGTCCAACCCCTTGCCCAAGTGGGAGTCCCTACACCATTTCTGACAGATGGCAGTCCAATCTCTTCTTGAAAGTCCCAAGTGATGACTCTCCCACAACTTCCAAGGGCAAGTTGTTCCATTGGTTGATTGTTCCCACTGTTAGAAAGTTTCTCCTTATTTCCAGGTTAAATCTCTCCTTCTTCAGTTTCCATCCATTATTCCTTGTCTGGCCTACAGGTGCTTTAGAAAATAGCTTGACCTCTTCCTCTCCATGGCATCTCCTCAAATATTGGAAGACTGCTATAATATCTCCCCTGGTCCTTCTCTTCACTAGACTAGCCATGCCCAGTTCCTGTAACTGTTCATCGTATATTTTAGTCTGCAGTCCCCTAATCATCCTGGTTGTTCTTCTCTGCACTTTTTCTAGAGTCTCAACATCTTTTTTATAATGTGGTGACCAAAGCTGGATGCAGTACTCTAGGTGTGGTCTTACTAAGGCTTTATAGAGTGGTATTAGTACTTCCCTTGAGCTTGACTGTATCCCTCTGTTAATACAATTTAAGATTGCATTAGCTATTTTGGCTGCTGCTGCACACTGCTGGCTCATATTTAGCTGGTTGTCCACTAAGACTCTGAGATCTCTCTCACAGTTTCTGCTATTGAGCCTGGTTTCACCCAGTCTATATGTGTACTTTTGTTTTTTCTTGCCTAAATGTAGGACTTTACTTTTCTCTACATTGAATTTCATTTTTTTAGATATGGCCCAGTGTTCTAGTCTGTCAAGATCCATCTGGATCTTGAGCCTATCTTCTTGGGTGTTAGCTATTACTGCCAGCTTAGTATCATCTGCAACTTTGGTAAGTTCCCCTTCTATTCCCTCATTTATATCATTAATGAAGATATTGAAGAGTACTGGGCCTAAGATGGAACCTTTTGGCACCCCACTGCTTACTTCCCTCCATGTAGACTTAGATCCATTAATTGTGGGGCTTCCAGGCTCAGTTGGCTCAACCCAGTAAGAAGAAAGACAGGAGGAAGCACCAGGACAAATCTGAAACAATATAAACAGAATTTTATAAAACCAAGAATAGGATGACCTCATGAAAAGATGTATGAAAAAGTAAGTCTTTGGCTCAGTGGTGGGATTCTTTTTTTTTTTTTTACTACCGGTTCTGTGGGCATGGCTTGGTGGGAGTGGCAGGGGAAGGATACTGTAAAATCTCCAGTCAGAGGTGACATTTGCCAGTTCTCCGGACTGTTGAGGTATTCCCCATTAGGAGAATGAGTGCACTCAGGGGAACGTAGTGCAAGTAATGTTGAATAACACATGACCAACATACAGATACACTGAATAGTAAAATGTAGGTTTTACTTCCAATAAATGGGTAAACAAAGTCCAACAAACAGTTCAAATCATACACAGTTAAAGTAGTTAGTATCAGTCCAGGGATAATCCAAAAACAAAGTCAAGTAGCATAAACAAAGTTCATTAAACGGAGTTCGCTAACAGTTGTGCCCCAGATGTCTATGCAGTAAATGAACACATTCATCATGTGATTTAACATTGTTATAAACCGAGTTAGCCATCTGCAACTGGTCATCATGCATAACATATTAATCATTCTCTAAAATAGCAGTAACACTTTTACCCTCTTTCTCTATTATACATTTATCTCCCCTAAATATTACTACATAACCAATATTAACTAAAACCTTTACTGATAACAAATTAAATTTCAGTTTAGGTACATATAACATAGGTAAATGCTCCTTAACACATGAACAATATGCAGTACCTTCACCAGATGCTTTCAACTTCCATCCATTTGCCAATGATACATGTTGCTTACTTGTGGACATCTTTACAAACCTCTCTCTATTTCTAGGAATGCATTGTGATGTTCCACTATCAACTACCCACAAATCATGGTTTACAGTTGAATTGCTCGACATAGATAAATTAACATTCTTCTTAGCCTTCTCGTAATTACCAGTATTCTGTCATTTTCCCTTCTTACAGAATCTAGATATATGTCCCTTAGCCCCTCAAGAAAAACATTTCCTAACAGTATAGGCAGTTGAAGACAAATCCTCTTCTTGTGGTTGTTTCTCTCTCCGGTGGTCTCTTTCCAGCCTTCTTCTTGCCTCTTCTAACAATCGTCCGGTTATGTCAGTCAATGTCAGTTCATTTCTGGTTAGGACTTCCAGTGAAGGTACATAATCATCATAACTTTCACCCAATGAGAAAAGAATGATATAAACCTGATGCAGCTCTGAAAAAAATCAGCTCCTTTTCATGTAGCTCTTTTGAAGGTTTTTTTTCATGAAGTTCAAATGAGCTAACATATCTCCACCTTTCAGAAGACGTGCTCTAAACAGTTTACATGCAAGATGTATGTGTGCACTTACACTGTCATGAACATAAATCCTCTTCAAATTCTCCCAACACCTAGCAGCAGACTCTTCTCCATGAATATGGACTAGCTGCTGGTCACTCAGTGTTAGTCCAATTATATAAAGAGCTCGTTCATTGTTCCATTTAAAGTCAGCTAACTTTTTGGCATCATCCTCATTATTTGGATTCCAAGCATTTACATCTGGTAGATCCTGAACTGCAGCCCATAACCCTTCCCTACACAGAAGTAGACTGCACTTCATAGATCAGGAAACATAGTTTGTTCCATCCAACCGGGTTAGCAGTGATAGACTTGTTGATGGGTCTTGTGCTATCTTTACCAGGACAGTAACCCACAATTAAATAGTAAACAGCTGTCTGTATATGGCACTGTGTATTCACACTAACTCTCAGTTATCTGAGCCTGGTATGGCCTGGGCCCATAACCAGTGTTGAGGTATTCCCCATTAGGAGAATGAGTGCACTCAGGGAAATGTAATGAGAGTGATGTTGAATAACACACGACCAGCATACAGATACACTGAACAGTAAAATGTAGGTTTTACTTCCAGTAAACGGGTAAACAGAGTCCAACAAACAGTCCAAATCATACACAGTTAAAGCAGTTAGTATTAGTCCAGGGATAATCCAAAAATGAAGTCAAGTAACATAAACAAAGTTCAGTAAACGGAGTTTGCTAACAGTTGTAAAAACTCACAGCAATCCAAGTAGAATGATGATCACGCAAATAGGGCAAAACAGGAAATGCAAGAAAAAGAAACCAGGTTTCTGGCTCCATCTTATGGCCATTGGAGGAAGCTCAGCCAATCACAATGACAGCATTCTTTTAAAGATACAGTATTAAATTACTATCCTGGTTTATATATTTCCAACCCAACTGTTAGGTGACTATCATTCCTAACATGGACCACTCAAAATTTCCACTACCGGTTGTCCAGAACTGGTCAGACCCTGCTGAATACCACCTCTGCTTTGGCTACCTTTTCTACCTTCTTCTTGACATACTTTCTTCAGTACAGTATACTTTGCTTGCAGTATAGCAATTGCTATATTAATATGGCCTGAGAGTTCAGGAAGAAAAGAACCACCATAGAAGACCACTGGCCCATTTCATGAAATTTCAGACTAGAATAACCAACACTTCTCTGGTTACTCTTCTTGCCTACCTTCCTTTTTTCTTGTTTTTATTTTAGGAAATCATATATTGTCTTAACAGAGTAAAAGAATTGGAAGGGACCTTGGAGATCTTTTAGTCCAACCCCTTGCTTAAGCAGGCGACCCTATACTATTCCTGCCCAGTCTCTTCTCCAGGTTGGGTTAAGCTGGGCAGCAAAGCTGTCGCTCAGTCCGGCTCAAGACTTAGCTTGTAGCATAAATGCTTGATGTTTGCACACAAAAAGCATACTTCCAACTAACATCATGTCACTTCAAAGGATGATGATGGATGATCTCTTCTAAAGAATATTTTGCTAATTGAACATGAGAAATGTAGAGGAAATTCATACTTTACTCAAACCCTGATAATCTCCTTTCTGATGTGCAAAACAAAAACCATTTTAGCAGCTCTCCAGTTTTTGTAAAAACAAGGCAAAAACCTTTGTCCAGATGGCATGAATTGGGCATTTGCATTGTCTTTTGAGATGATTTCTCAAATCTGGAAGAGAATTTATTACAGAATGAAACAGATTCCTAGGGTGAAATCTTCTTTCCTGCCAGCTGTTTTACTGCTAAATATCACAAAATGTTATAAGCCTGCAAAGTTTATGGAATTGGCTTTGTATGAGAAAACAGCTGCTGGGATACTTTATGCCTTTTATTGAAAATCACATATAATTCCTTTTCTGGAAGAATGGCAGAATAAGTTATGGGAATATGTATCAACGTCAAAAATAATATTGAACTTGAAAAAAAAAACCAAATCTAATAGAGAATTTAACCTGGATATCATTCATGGATTATAATTCTGCATATTGATTTACATTTATTACTTATTTACCAGGTCTTACATTTGTATTTCTTCTAATATATGGCTTTAAAACATTGGATCTTGTCTGCTTTCCTGTAATACCAATTGACCATCTTAGATTAGACAGAAAGTCCTTTTAAATATTCATCCCAGATGACGATTATTTTTATATTGGCTGTCTTTGTTCATTAAGAAAATTAATTTGGTTCTGAATAGTGGTTTTGAAGTGCTAAATCGATGTAAGTCTACTTTTATATGCAGTATTAATCTAATATTTCAATTTTAACTCAGTTTAATATGTGTTATATATCTTTTCTTTCTATCTGTTTTCTCCTGGGTTTTTTTTTTCTTGTTTCTGCTTTCAAATATCTATTTGATGATGATGATGATGATACATATGACTCTCAGTTGTTCATTTGCTTTCCTTGGAATGCAAATCAAAGCTGGTTAGGCAGGATAAAGCCACTCAGACGTGCTGTAACTTCCAGACTCTTAGAAGCTATTATGGTTTGCTTTGCTCTGAATCAGGAAAATTGTATTTGTCAGCAAGCTGAATAAACATTGCAGCCATGATTGTAGAGGTTAGGTCTCACAGCTTTCTATGGGTAATTATGATTTTCTTTCTTTCTTTCTTTCTTTCTTTCTTTCTTTCTTTCTTTCTTTCTTTCTTTCTTTCTTTCTTTCTTTCTTTCTCTATCCATCTGTAATCATCTTCCTAATCTGATGGTAAAAGGTACCCACCACACACACATACAAACACATCTGGGCTACCATTCATAGCCTCAGTTTTCCTTCATATGAACTGCTTAAAGTGCCCTTATGAGAAAACATTCACAGCAAGCTGGACTGACTCTGAGTGGCAATAGAGAATGAATCGGTGAGAGAACTGTGGCTCAGTAAACCAATTTTTTTTTATTCACTGACCATATCTCAAAGATAACATGGCTAGCATGATGACCTAGTAGGAAGGGATAAATAAGAAAGACACACAGAGAAGTTACCTTGTCTTTGCGATGTAAGAGGCAGAGGGTATTCTCTGGTTCTGGTTTTGATCAGAGCATTTTCAGCAAAAAGTCTATAAAAGATTTCCAGTCTTTTATTTTAAAAAAGAGAGTTGTATTTCACTCCTTAATCAAGCAAGTCAGTTTAGTCATTTCTCGAAATTGACTTATCTTCATGATCCATTCCCTCATTTTGGGTATTTGGCTAGTTTTCTATTTGTGCGCATATAAGAGCCTTACTCCAGTTACCATATATAAAACAGAATACCTTTGTTGTCATTGCAATCAAAATACAATGAAATTTGAAAGCTACACCAGCACAGTGCCCCAAACACCACACCACAATCACACTACACAGTATTTAATAATAATAATAATAATAATAATAATAATAATAATAATAATAATAATAATAATACCACCTACTCTAAAACCTATTTAAAACATATATTAAGTTAGATAGTTTAAAAATGCCACTTTATACATACCTCAGTTGTCCATGAGCCTTTTCTAGTTGATCATCCATAAGATTTAATAAGAAAGATTCTGGTTTCATCCCAATGTTAACTTTAAAACTCTCTGCATCTCCAAATATATTTGTGTCCAGAATCTTTTTGCTTTTTCATAAGTTCACCATGCATGATAGCAATAGCACCTAGACTTATATATCACTTCACAGTGCTTTACAGCCCTCTCTAAGTGGTTTACAGAATCAGCCTATTGCACCCAATAATCTGGTCCTCATTTTACCGACCTTGGAAGGATGGAAGGCTGAGTGAACCTTGAACCTGGTGAAATTTGAACTACCAAATTGCATGCAGCCAGCAGTCAGCAGAAGTAGCCTGCAGTACTGCATTCTAACCACTGCGCCACTATGGCTCATGATAAAATGTCCCTTTAAGTTTTTCCAATAGTGATTAGATAAATCTTCATACATTTTTTTTGGCAGTTGGATGGTTCCTAAGGTTCCTTTCCACATTTCAATTTTGTGCTTTTAAAGCTGTGCAAAGCATTGAAAAAGGTGCTTTGAAAAGCCTATTGGTGAAGCTGATATGTTCCTCTTAGAAGTATTACAGCTGCTGAATCCATTGGCAGTTTCACCATGGCTGGTTCAAAGGATTTTCAGGGTTGTCTCTACCTGAAGGTGAAAATACAGCTACTTTTCAGATTTGTCAGCTGCCCATTCTCCAGCAGGCAGGCCAGAAACTATTTCCAAGCAGCTGTGTTAAGCCTTCCAAGGATGAAACTCCTTCACTGCTTTCACAGCAAATGCTCCATTTACATCAGCTCATTCCATGAAACCCCCTTGGAATGCTTGGCACAACCCTAACAAATGTGTTTCACAGTTTGTTTGGTCTGCAGATTCTTGCTTTTGATACATGGAGTACACTAATTATTTATTAACAACCTTAATGTTAAAATCTGTCGCTTCAACCTTCTACCTTAATGTTAAAACCTGTCACTTCAACCTTCTAACAAACACATAAACGGCCAATGGGACAGGATTGTCACAGTTGAGTCTCCTGGTGATCCTTCCCCCTCCCCTAGAAGCACTTGTCATTTGGACTATCCCAGACAACACTCTGCTAAGGATGTTAAATTCTTTAAAAGGCCTCCAGTACCCATAACTAGGATCTGGTCATTTATGCAAGCATTTGTTCAGGAATGGAGAATTCCCATCATTTCACAAAGCCTCATCAAGAACCATTCAGCTGTCGGAAGAAAAATCAAGATACTGTGACACAGCACATATATTTTGTGCCATGGTTTGTGGGCTGGGAGGAAAGAATGTTGCACTGCATGGGAACATAATGCCAAGAAGGACTTAAAAAGAAGGCCATGTGGAGCCAGGCAAAAAATATATATATTTTCCTTTGGTGTTCTGATTGTCTGGAAGACAGCAGGGTTGACAGTAATGCAGGCATTAGAGGATTCTTAAGTGTCTCTGCACCAGCTTAGGAGAAGAAATCTATTAACTTTCTGCTGAGCTCTATTGTGCCTACATTGCCTTTAAGTCAGAGCTGTGCAGTTGGGGCCCTGAAGGCTAAAGGTGATGCCTAAGTAGACCTTTTGTTGGAAATGTAAACATCTGTGTTTCAGTATTCCATTACACCAGTCCTCTCTTCTAACGAGAACAGATTCCTTTTGATCAATCACCTTTATTGACTGAAGTCTTGCAGCAGCTTTGGGAAAAATATTGAGAGAACAAGAGTTTTGTCTTCCTAGGCTGGTGGAGAGAGGAGGATTGGGTTGGGGTTCAATTTTTTGTTCAGAATGACATGCTTCAGATTCGGAGCTCTCATCCTTTTCTCACTCAGGGTGCTATCTAAATCAACCAGCCATGTGTTCCTGAATAGCAGGATGTGGGACTTGTGAGAGTGGCCACCTACTTAGAAATGGTTTCTCCTAGTATGGGGAATCTCCTTCCATTCAGCTCGGGGAAATGGTTGCAGGCAGGGGGATTTCACACATCGTGGCTCAGATGCTGAACTCATCGATCAGAAAGGTCGGCAGTTTGGCGGTTCGAATCCCTAGCACCACATAACAGAGTGAGCTGAGATTGAGAAACACTGATTTTAAAAAGTGTCCATTGTAGTCCTGGGTTGTATCAACAGAGAATAGCAAGATCAAGGGAAGTGAGAGTTCCATATCATTCTGGCAAGGCCGCATTTAGAATAATGTACCTATTTCAGATTATCAAAATGCAGAAAGGATGCCGAGGCCCTAGAAAGAGTGTGGAGAGGTAAAACAAAGTTAATAAGGGGTCTGGATTCTAAATCCTATGACAAATGGGAAAGTAACTGGAAATGACAGAATAACAGAGTTTGAAAGGGCCTTGGGGGTCTTCTAATCTACCCCCTTGCACAAGCAGCAGACCCTATGCCATACCAGACAAGAGGCTGCCCCATGTCTTATTAAAAGCCTCCAGTCATGGAGCAGTCACAACTTCTGAAGGAAAACCTGGTTAATTGTTCTCACTATTAGGAAATTTCTCCTTAGTTCTAGGTTGGTTCTCCCCTTGGTCTTGTCTTACCTTCAGGTGCTTTGGAAAATAGATTGGCCCTCCCCTTCTTTGTGGCAGTCCCTCAAATATTGAACCATTGCTGTCATGTTACTCCTAGTCCTTCTGTTTGACAGGAGATTGAATTAGAAGAGCCCCAAGGACCCTCCCAAACCTATTATCTATCTGTGATTCTGTGATTTATGATTCTGTAATAAGCTGTGCCTTTTCCTGTGGCTGCACAATAACTTTACGTTTCCTCGGAATGTACTCATTTGAGTTGACAGTGGTATTAAGGAGGCAAGGATAGAATGTGATGACAGATTTTTAACCCAAATGTATACTTTCCTGTGGCTAGCACAACTATACTGTGAGCCAAGAAAAGGTGCTGCTTCTTTAGGGAGATGCTGAGAAATGTAACACCTCTACTTCCATCCCCACCACCATCGCTTCTTTTCCACTTTAGATACAAATAGCTACACATTCCTAATTATAATTAGAGATGAATCTGCTATGGTTCATCTCATAATTATTCTATAGGAAATGTACTTTAGACCAGTGGCCCCCAACCTTTTGGTCATCAAGGACTGGTTCTGTGGAGAAAGATTTACCCATGGACCAGAATGGGAGTGGTTTTGTGTGCTGCCAACATACTGTGGATGGGGCTTCGCTTGTTTGCATGGCCCGGTTGCTGGCATGCCACGGCCTGATGCCAGTCTACTGCCTAGGGCTCGGGGACCCCTGATTTAGACTTCAAGATCAATCCAATTCAGTTCTTTTTCCATTAAATATTTTTCTCTTTTCTTAGTTCTGTCATTCCTTTTACTTTCTTTTTAAATTACAGTGGATCTGCATTGTCATTCACAATTTCCCCCAGCAATTCAGTGTTATACGCCTTATGTATTTAAGACGGTGGAATAAAAAGAAATCTAACAATGAAAATATTGTTTATGCATGAATATTCAGATGGAAAAGAAGGAACCCTAGCAGATTCATCTCTACCATCTCTGCCACCAGTCATCCAGTGGTAATAAATATAATAAATAAATATAAACAAAGTCCATTTTAACTGATCACACATTATTGCCTAAATATATATTATGGGTTTTTATTATATTCCCAATATTGTTCCAGTTGAAAGCACCCCAGAGGCCTTAAGTTCTGATCCTAGCCTTAAGAACATCTATATGCAAGACTGTCTACATTTGGGAAGTCAAAAAGTCACATTTGTAACAACAATAATGTAATAGAACCTCACCTGTTTGAAAAAGGCTGTTTAAAAGGGTCCGGGGCTTCTATTGCCTACCATTTTGACTTTTTTTTTTTTTGACAGACACACATAGATACTCTGTTTAAAAAGAAAGAGCTTTATGTACTACTGAACCTTTGTACTATTATCTACTGAGGAAAATGTGCTTTTAATAAGCCTGAAGTGCTTGAAAACATAGAAACAAATTGGATTGAAGAAGCAAGACATATACCTGAAACAGGAGTCTTCTCCCAAACCAATTAACTCAAAGTCTTTGCGAAGCACTCATCTGTTTTCTGGACATGAGGAAAGACATCCTGATTTCCTCAGTGGCGCATAGGATTTCACTGGGGATGGAAGGCTTCCTTTTCCTCTTTCACAAGGACCTGATGCCAATTCAGGGCTCTTCATGCAGACTAAGTAAGTATCTGAACATCTGAACTGACTTCAACATCATCAAAGAAAAAAAGGACAAGTAGCTGAGCTGTTCCTGCTTACTGATGCCAATTAAAAAAAACAGCTATTTTAAGATCTTCATATTAAATGACAGTGCTTTCCTAACAAATATTCACAAAGAAGATAGTTACAGCTATCATGATGTTTGTTCATGGAGTTGAGCCGCTCATGGAGTTGAAGTTCACACATCTTAAAGTTGCCAAGTTTGAAAATCCCTGCCATACAGGGTACCAAATATCAAATGGCTGCATAGACCCTTTTTAAAATAAAAATTACTTTAAGTGCTTGAATTGGTTGCCATTTTCATCTCAGCATCTCCTCACTTGTTTGATTATGACTTTTGAATATTCTTAAATAAAAAATACATCTGTGGGAGCCACAAAAAAGGGCCTTGTCAGTGGTGGCCCCTTCTCTATGGAACATCATTCCTCCCAACACATTCCTTGGTCCTCACCTTGTTGCTTTTGGGGAAGGCCTTACAGATATATTTCTGTCAGCAGGCTTGGGGATCACAAATCAGAGATGAAGCTGAACAAATGGCTGATTTGATTGTGTTGTCACTGCCATTGGAGTGGGAGAGAGGGGGCTTTGAGGGGATTTATGTTGTGGATTTTTAATGTTGTAAGCCCCTGGAATCACCAGTGTGTGAGTTGGGTTCCATATACATTTGTGTAATAAATAAACAAGCAAATGCATAAATAAACTTTTTTTAATGTTTGCTAATTCTAATGTGTTGGTCTCCTTTAGATTGCCTATTGTCCTATTGGCTTACGGACCAGCTGTCTGCTTGATCTGCGCTGTTCCACCAGTTTCTGTCCTGGCTCTGCTTCCGGTGGGCTACTTGCTGAGCTGGGTGATGAAAACGGTCCCGCTGTTTCATCGAATGGCTCTGGGCTGTTCTCTCTGCTCTTGCCAATGCTGTCCTCCAGGTTCCCTGGATCTGTTTCCATCACGGTGCTGTCATGCGGCGAGGCCACTCCCCGGCTCGGTTCTCCTTCTGGCGGTGAGTATCGTATGGTTGGTTGTGTAGACTGCTAGGTTTCGATTGTTAAATCATCTGTTATTTCTTTTTTGGCCCCCTCGATGTCCCTTCCCCCCAGTTGGAGATTCAGGGGATGAGATGGGAGTAGGTGCTAGTGGGGATCGAAGTTGGTCGATGTGGCGCTTCCACATTTTACCATCTGCAGTTTGTAGACGATAGGATCGGGGTCCCGTAAGTTGCGTTATGGTAGCGGGGACCCACAATGGGTCGCCCGAGAAGTTTTTCGCAAAAACGGGGTCACCTTCCTGGAATGATCGACACTTGCTGCTGGATCTCAGGGGTTGTTCAGGCGTGTAAGCAGGGTGAAGGCGATCGAGATGTGAGCGAAGTTTCCGGCCCATCAGGAGTTCAGCTGGGGTTCTGTTTGTGGTGCTGCTTAGGGTAATATGTTGGAGGAGAAGCATCTGGGTTATTTTGTCGTCAATGTCACCGTGGTCCATTTTGTGTAAAGTCTTCTTTATAAATTGAATCATTCGCTCAGCCCTACCATTGGCCGCAGGGTGAGCTGGTGATGTTAAGGCATGGCGGATGCCCCGATTTGCCAGGTACTGTTCAAATGGCAGGGCAGTGAATTGGGGGCCATTATCGGAGACCAGGACATCCGGTAATCCATGGGTAGCGAATAGCTTATTCAGTTTTTTAATGACTGACTCCGTGGTGCTTTTCATCTTGTGGACCTCGAGCCAGTTAGAATAGGCAACCACGGTTAGAAGGAAAGTGTGTCCTCTTGTGGGTCCCGCAAAATCGATGTGGATACGGGACCAGAGACCTTGAGGTGTTTCCCACTGAGTTGGGGATGTTTTTGGAGGAGCAGAGAGAGTCTCCTGGCATTTGCTGAACGTTGCCACCCAGGTCTCTATCTGCTTATCTAAACCAGGCCACCATGCATAACTCCTAGCCAATGCCTTCATCTGCACGATGCCTGGATGTCCATAGTGCAACATTTTAAAAACTTTATGTTGCAATTTCTCTGGGATTACAACTTTGTCTCCCCACAAGATGCAGCCCTTTTGGGAGAATAGTTCTGTCTGTCGATTCTGGAATGGCTTGAAAGTGTTGTTGGGTGCGCTGTCCGGCCAACCCTGTTTCACCCAGCTGAGGACTCGTGCCAAAGAAGGGTCCTTTTTCGTTTCTGAGGTGATGTCTCGAGCGGTCAGCAGCGGTGATTTAAGAGTTTCAATTTGCAATATGGCTAGGGTTGGAGCTGGTTTATCTATGACGTCTGGTAGTGGAGAGCGGCTCAAAGCGTCAGCGTGGGGAATGGCTTTCCCCGGGCGGTGTTGCAGTTGGTAATCATATGCAGCTAAAAATTCCAACCAACGTGTCATTCTTGGTGATAAGATGTGGGGAGTTGGTTTGTTTCCCGCCAAAATTCCAAGTAGCGGCTTGTGGTCTGTAATTATGGCAAAGGGTCTCCCATACACATATTCATGGAAACGTTTAATTTTGGATACAATAGCGAGAGCCTCTTTATCAAGTTGACTATAGTTCCTTTCGGTCTTAGACAAAGTTCTAAAAAAGAACGCAATAGGTGCCTCATTACCGTTTGGCAGGACATGGCTTAAAATGGCTCCCACTCCGAATGTTGAGGCGTCACAGGTAACTGTTAAGGGTAGAGTCTCGTTGTATTGTATCAATACAGCATCAGAAGTTAAGAGGTCTTTTACTTGTTGAAATGCTTGTTCTTCACGCCGTCCCCAGACTCAGGAAGCCTTTTTGTCAAGAAGTCTATGTAGGGGCTCGGCTACGGTTGCCTTCTGGGGCAAGAAGATGTTATAAAAGTTAATGAGTCCCAGGAAGGCTTGGAGGTGTGTCTTATTTCTCGGTCTTGGGGCATTTTTGATTGCAGTTAGTTTTTTTTCGGTAGGGTGGATTCCCTGTCAGTCGAGAAGGTATCCCAGGAATTACACTCTCTGCATGCAAAGTTGTCCCTTTTTACCTTCAGGCCAGCAGCTTTAAATTTTTGAAGAACTTTTCTAAGTCGTTGTCCTAATAGCTCTTTAGTTGGGGCAGTTATTAAGATGTCGTCAAAATAAGGCACGACGCCTTTTATGCCTTGTAATAGCCTCTCCATCAAACTTTGGAAAATGCCCGGCGCCACGCTTACTCCGAATTGGAGTCTATTGCACTTGAAGGCACCTCTATGTGTAACTATTGTCTGGGCTTCTACAGTCATCGCATCTACGGGAAGCTGTTGGTACACCTGAGCTAAGTCCAATTTCGCAAATATTTTTCCGCCACCCAGGGAGTGGAGAAGGTGTTGGACCACCGGTACTGGGTAAGCTCTCTGCTGAAGCACATGATTTAGGGTGGCCCAGTAATCCCCACAAATTCTTAACGAGCCATCTGGCTTTATGGGTCTTACTATTGGAGTTTCCCATCGGGCATGGTCAATTGGTTCCAACACACCCTGGGCTATCAATTTGTCTAGTTGCTCGTCGATCTTTGGTTTGAGGGCAAAAGGCACCCGACGAGACTTAAGGCTTATGGGAGCTACCTCGGGACTGAGATTAAACGATATAGGGGTCCCCTTGTACTTGCCTAATGTTCCTTTGAACACGTCCTGGAATTCCTGGATGAGGGCCTCTTCCCAATCATCACTTCCGGTTTGGTGTATGCCAGCTAGTTCAATTCCGAGTGGGGCGAACCACTGTAACCCTAACAAACTGGGCTGGTCACGATTGACGACAGTCAGGGGAAGCGTCGCGGTGTGGTCCTTGAAGGATATTTGGACGTGGCTGGACCCGACAACCGGAATTCTGTTTCCCTGGTAGTCTTTTAGGATGATTCTTTGAGTGCTGAGGTCCTGGCGACAGATGGCAGGGATCAGCTGTTTGAGGGTTTTCCAGGATACCATCGATAAGGATGACCCCGAATCGACTTCCATCACGCATGGTCAATTCTCAATATTGACCTTTATGCAGATCTTTTTTGCATCTAGCGATGAAGCGTGGCCTATAGTAATAGTTTGGTGTGCCGATCTTCTCGTCTCGTTGAAATGGCAGGTGTTCAATTTGTGTAGTAGTGGTTGTTGCATTGGTGGTTCAGGCGGTCCCGATTTCCAGGTGGTTTGCCTGTCTCCCGGCGGAGGTTATTCTCCCTTCGGATTGGACTGGACTCTCGCTTGCTTCTGCAGACCTTTGCAATGTGGCCTCTTTTCCCACAGGAACGGCAGAGTGCGTCGAGGAATTTGCAGTCTGATCGCGGGTGGTTTGCCCCGCAACCAGCACATTGGCGCGGGAGTCTCTGATTCCTTTGCTCTCGTTCCAAGCAGAGCCAGTTGACCTCCTCTTCCTCATTGTCTGAGGATGACTTGAGGTCTTAATGATGGGCGGTAATAGCGTTCCTCTCAGAGGAGAGTGGGCTATTGCTAGCGAGTTGGCAGTGTGGTACGTTTGCTCAGCGCATTCGAGTGGCTGACTTCCTGGTTGCTTCTGCAGCAGTAGCGTCGGCAATGACATTTGCAAGGCTGATGTCTCCTTTCACCATGAGTTTACTCTGCGCAGTGTGGTCATCTAATCCCAGAACTATTCGGTCTCTCATGGCTTCCTCGAGGTTTGCAAAACCACAGAGGCTTCCCAAGTTCCGGAGGTTGGCTACGAAGTCCCCAACGCTCTTGTTCTTCCATTGGTCCCTCTGGTAAAACTCGTGTCTTTGTATCAGTGAAGGTACTGCGGGTGCGTAATGGGCCCGGAGGATCGGCGCGAGGTTATCCCAATCCATGGTGTTCACTTCCGCCAGTTTGGCAAGTGCTTTAGCCATTTTGAAAACGGCGGGGCCACAGTGGGTCAGGAACACCGCTCGTTTCTTGCCAGGCGTCACATCTTTCAGATTGTTGGTCTCCAGGAACATCTGGAAACGGTCTATATACGAGTCCCAGTCTTCGTTTGCCGGGTCAAATGGAGTGGGTGGTATGGCGCCGCTGGTCATTCTGCCATTTGTTGCGTGCGCTCTTCAGCCACGTGCTCTGTCTTGTTCGATGAGTACTTAGTCAGCTCTATCGTGTCCGCATCCCATCCTCGTCGCCAGTGTTAAGTCCTGAGCATGGGCGCAAGGAACGGAGACGAGACATCGAACTGTGACTTCAACTCTTTATTGTGACTTCAGAACAGAACAAATACTTGGGCAGCAGCAGCTCTTTTATAGAGCTGGTTGCTGTCAAAACAACCAATGATTTCAGTTTACCGCTCTAACAAGCATCCAATCAGAGAGACCCGCTAACAGCCAATCGGACTGGCCAGAAACGACCAATCACGACTCGCTGTTTGCGGGCCAATGAGAAGTGCAGGATTACGAGCCTGCTGTTAAAGTAAAACTATTAGGATTATTACTGATGCGTTGGCTTAGTCCATAACAACATTCATCAAGAATCATAAGGTACAACACTTAATAATAGTCATAGGGTACAATAAGCAATCAAATCATACTAGGAAACAGTCAATATAAATCATAAGGATACAAGCAACAAAGTTACATTCATACAGTCACAAGTGGGAGGGGATGGGTGATAAGCAGCGATAAAAAGATTAATAGTAATAGTCATGCAGACTTTGTAAATAGTTGGACAGTGTTGAGTGAATTATTTGTTTAGTACAGTAATGGCGTTCAGGGGAAAACTGTCCTTGTGTCTAGTTGTTCTGGTGTGCAGTGCTCTATAGTGTCATTTGGAGGGATGGAGTTGAAACAGTTTATGTCCAGGATGTGAGGGGTCTGTAAATATTTTCACAGCCCTCTTTTTGACTTGTGCAGTATACAGGTCCTCGATGGAAGGCAGGTTGGTAGTAATTGTTTTTTCTGCAGTCCTAATTACTCTCTGAAATCTGTGTCTGTCTTGTCAGGTTGCAGAACCAAACCATACAGTTATAGAGGTGCAGATGACAGACTCAATAATTCCTCTGTAGAACTGGATCAGCAGCTCCTTGGGCAGTTTGAGCTTTCTGAGTTGGCACAGAAAGAAAATTCTTTGTTGTGCTTTTTTGATGACGTTTTTGATGTTAGGTATCCATTTTAGGTCTTGTGATACGATAGAACCTTGAAATTTGAAGGTCTCTACTGTTGATACTACATTGTCTAGTATTGTAAGAGGTAATAGTATGGGAGGGTTTCTCCTAAAGTCTACCACCATTTCATATGAGGTTTCAGTGATGGTAGTTAAGATAGCATCTTTGGATATCTTCTTCCTCTGTCTTCAGGATTTTTCATTTATATATTTGATTTATACTTTGCTTTACAACTCTAGTGAACACTTTTAAAAAGGGTAATAATTATGAAGAAAGATAAAGACTCCCTCATGTTTTCCTCCTAAAATCCATGTGGCTCCCACCCTGTTGAATGCCTGAAAAGATATGAAAATCTGGTTGTTTCGCCAGACCTTGGGTTGACATAAATGGGGCCTTTTCTTCAGGTTTTGTTTTGTTTTTTTGCCCAGATTCCATCAATCAATCAAAATAGAGCTGGAAGGGACCTTGGAAGTCTTCTAGTCCTAACCCCCTGCTCAAGCACAAAAATCTTTGTTTTGGTTGATAGTGGTTGTTATGGTATTGTATTGTGAATTGTCCAAAGTCAGTTGAAGTCAGGCAGTGGTTAATTTGAATTAAGAAAATAAATCAAGCAAACTTAAATCTGTGAAGGTTTCTTGGCAACAACACAGAAACCCTGAATTTTTTGGGAATTTCCCAACCAAGTACTAATCAGGTTCAATATTGCTTAGCTTTGGGTTTCAACCAAACTCAGCTACGATAGAAGTTACCAACTGCTGTGACTGTAATGATTAATTCATGTTTTCTATCTGTATTTTGATAATCTTTGTGCTCAGCACAAGGGACATACATATGTAGAAAAATGGCAGGTCTTTGATTCCAGAGTTATAGCCAATATATAGCCTTCTTTAATACAGACACACTCCCATCTTCCTCACCCCTGCAAATTAAAGAGAACAACATTTGCAAAATATCTAATGTGTTAACTAAGTTCTGACCTGCAGATTCAAACAGAACAAAGAAATTTTGAAGCCAAATTCTCAAAGCTCTTAAGTACCTTTTTGTATTATCAATCGATTGAAATCTGCAGCACTGTACTAATCAAAGATTACAGGAACAGAATATCTGGCCTGATCTGAGATTTATCTGAGTGTCCCATTCATGGGGGAATGGCACTGTGATTGTTTCTTTGGACAACAGGACTCTGGCCAGTTGATTCATCATTATTTTCAGGTTTTTTATTCTCAAATGCCATTTCTTTTCAAATTATGATTATATGTCTTGTGTATTTCTCATACACTGAAGACCCATGTTGGCACAGTGGTTAGAATGGAGTATTGCAGGCTGACTCTGTTCATTAACAGGAGTTCAATCCTCACTGGCCCAAGGTTGACTCGGTCTTCCATCTTTCTGGGGTTGGTAAAATGAGGATTCAGATTGTTAGGGGCAATAGGCTGACTCAGTAAATCTCTCAGAGTAGGCTGTAAAGCACTATAAACCGGTATGTAAGTCCAAGTGCTATTGTTATTGCAATTGCTAACAGTTCAAAAAAAAACAACAACCATAGTTTTAATTTTAATTGCTACAGGCTGCCCAGCTATGTTTTGGCCAGATCTATCAAAAAATAAATACCCCCAAAAAAGAGTCAACCCCCCCCCCCAAAGTAAATGGTGCAATGTAGTTTTTATTTAGTCTTATAAAATAATGTAAGGCTTCCAAAGCAGATAGTTCCTCATCATCAAGGTAATACAAGGGGAAAACATTATCAAAATTTATTCACCCTAAAATAAAGTAAACTAACACTCTAAAGTCAGATTGTGAAAGTTGGTTATTGATTTAATAGGTATGGGGGAAATTGCCTCTCTATAAAGCGAAAACGAACTTTATTCTTTCACATAGGCATGTGTATTTCAACTGGAGAAATAGCAATAGCACTTAGACTTATATACACCACTTTATAGTGCTTTTACAGCCCTCTCTAAGCAGTTTACAGAGTCAGCTTATTGTCCCCAACAATCTGGGTCCTCATTTTACCTACCTTGGAAGGATGGAAGGATGAGCCTGATGAGATTCGATCTGCCAAATTGCAGGCAAATAGCTGCAGCAGAAGTGGCCTGCAGTACTGCATTCTAACCACTGCGTCACCAAGACTCTTAGTCTCGGTAGCCAGTCAGAGGTAGCCAGTTTTTTTTTCCAGAGGAGACCTATTTTCTTCTGAATCCTGAATCTGCTTCAGCAAAAGTGTTTTATCCTGGCTGCTGGCCAATTTTTCTACACTCAGCAATTTAAGTTATTGCAAGATGCCCAAAAATCTCAGAATCTGTCTGAAAACTTCCATGGGCAACTTTGATGTATGTCATTAATAGTACATGCTCTTAAGTATTTCATGGTGATTTGGCATTCCAATTCATTTCTTAATTGGACATATGTTCTTCCTGTAATTTTGATTTCTGACCTGATAGGAATGTTGCCCTAATTATTGACTTAGTTAAATCTCTTGCTCTTTGTCTTAACTGACAAAGTAATGAGGTATAAAGATAAGAAAGAGGAAAGAAATGACTAGAAGATTAAAATATACCAATATTCTGCTTCCAACATTGCAAAAACTAACAAATATGTTTTGGTTTAAGCTTCCCTTCCCCCTCTGAGCCAGAATACTTTATTCTGTGAGGCAAGCTGGTAACATATATTGTATATAACATTAGTTTGATAATATAGAAGGAATTCTGGAACTGTCGGGATTATGTTTGCTGAAATCAAGGGAGCAAAAATAATTTTAAAAGTACTAAATTAATTTGAGAAAGGGTAAATATTTTCTTTAAATGATGGATAGCATACCTGAACACACTTCAAAAAAATGGCAGCACACTTGATTGCTGTGGCTTTTCACTCTCTGGTTTGGTGTGTGTGTTTGGTGATATACGTTGTTATGTCCTGGGCATGGGCGCAAGGAACGGAGACGAGACATCGAACGATGACTTCAACTCTTTATTGTAAAATAAGAACAGAGCAAATACTTGGGCAGCAGCAGCTCTTTTATAGAGCTGGTTGCTGTCAAAACAACCAATGATTTCAGTTTACCGCTCTAACAAGCATCCAATCAGAGAGACCCGCTAACAGCCAATCAGACTGGCCAAAAACAACTAATCACGACTCGCTATTTGCAGGCCAATGAAAAGTGCAGGATTACAAGCCTGCTGTAAAGTAAAAGCTGTTTAGGGTTGTATCGCTGTGTTGGCTTAGTCCATAAGACCCCTCCCCCCTAGGTTCTGTCTGAGGGGTGGGATGACGTATTCTCGAAAATAGGCAGGTCGTTTCACCTGTCTGCTTGACCTGCACTGTTCCACCGGTTTCTGTCCTGGCTCTGGTTCCGGTGGGCTGCTAGCTGGGTTGGATGGTGAAAATTGTGGCCCTGGGCTGCTTTCTCTGCTTACGCCAATGCTGTCTTCCGGGTTCCCTGGATCCGTTTCCATCGCAGTGCTGTCACGTGGCGAGGCCACTCCCTGGCTCGGTTCTCTTTCTGATGGTGAGTATCCCCTGGTTGATTGTGTAGACTGTCGGGTTTCGATTGTTAATTCTTCTTCGGCCTCCTCAATGTTCCCTCCCCCCCCCAGCTAGAGATTCCGGGGCTAAGATAGGACTAGGTGCTAATCTGGAATGGAGTTGGTCTGTGTGGTGTTTCCACATCTTACCATCTGTAGTTTGCAGGCGATAGGATCGGGGTCCCGTAAGTTGCGCTATGGTAGCGGGGACCCACAGTGGGTCACCTGAGAAGTTTTCTCTCGAGGTCACCTTCCTGGAATGCTCGACACTTGCTGGTGGATCCCGGGGGTTGTTCCGGCGTGTAGTTTGGGTGGAGGCGATCGAGATGCGAGCGAAGTTTGCGGCCCATCAGGAGTTCAGCTGGGGTTTTGTTCGTGGTACTGTTTGGGGTTATGTGCTGGAGGAGAAGCATCCAGTTTATTCTGTTGTCAATGTCGCTGTGGTCCATTTTGTGCAAGGTCTTTTTTACAAATTGAACCATTCGCTCAGCCCTACCATTGGCCGCAGGGTGGGCTGGCGATGTTAAGGCATGGCGGATGCCCCAATCTGCCAGGTACTGTTCGAATGGCAGGGCAGTGAATTGGGGGCCATTATCGGAGACCAGAACATCCGGAAATCCATGGGTAGTGAATAGCTTATTCAGCTTTTTAGTGGCCGCCTCTTGTTGGTGCTTTTCATCTTGTGGATTTCGAGCCAGTTAGTATAGGCATCCACTGTTAGGAGGAAAGTATGTTCTCTTGTGGGTCCCGCAAAATCAATGTGGATACAGGACCAAGGACCTTGAGGCATTTCCCACTGGGTTGGGGGAGATTTTGGAGGAGTAGAGCGAGTCTCCTGGCATTTGCTACACTTTGCTACCCAGGTCTCTATTTGTTTATCTAACCCAGGCCACCATGGGTAACTCCTGGCCAATGCCTTCATCCACACGATGCCTGGATGTCCATCGTGCAACATTTTTAATACTCTATGTTGCAATTTCTCTGGGATTACGACTCTGTCTCCCCACACTATGCAGCCTTTTTGGGAGAATAACTCTGTTTGACGATTCTTAAATGGCTTGAACGTATCATTGGTTTCACTGACCGGCCAACCCCGTTCCCTACAGCTGAGGACTTGTGCCAAAACACTTGTTTCAAAGGCAATGTCTCGAGCGGTCAGCGGCGGCAATTTGAGGGTTTCGATTTGCAATAAGGATAAGGTTGGAGCTGGGTCCTCTATGATGTCTGGTAGTGGGGATCGGCTAAAACGTCAGCATGGGGAATGGTTTTTCCTGGGCAGTGTTGCAGTCGGTAATCGTAGGCGGTTAAAAATTCTGACCAACATGTCATTCTTGGTGATAAGATATGGGGAGTTGGTTTGTTTCTCACCAAAATACCAAGTAGCGGCTTGTGGTCTGTAATTATGGTAAAGGTCTCCCATACACATATTCATGGGAACATTTAATTTTGGATACAATAGTGAGAGCCTCTTTATCAAGTTGACTATAGTTCCTTTCGGTCTTTGACAAAGTTCTCGAAAAGAACACAATAGGTGCCTCATTCCCATTTGGTAGGACATGGCTTAAAATGGCTCCCACTCTAAATGGTGAGGCGTCACAGGTAACTGTCAAAGGTAGAGTCTCGTTGTATTGCATTAATAAAGCATCGGAGGTTAAGAGGTCTTTTACCTCTTGGAATGCCCTCTCTTCACGCTGTCCCCAGACCCAGGAAGCCTTTTTGTCAAGAAGTCTATGTAGGGGCTCGGCTATGGTTGCCTTCTGGGGCAAGAAGATGTTATAAAAGTTAATGAGTCCCAGGAAGGCTTGGAGGTCTGTCTTATTCCTAGGTCTTGGGGCATTTTTGATTGCGGTTAGTTTTTTTTCGGTAGGGTGGATTCCCTGTCTGTCGAGAAGGTATCCCAGGAACTCTACTCTCTCCGTACAAAGTTGACACTTGTCCCTTTTTACCCTCAGACCAGCGTCTTTAAATTTCTGAATAACTTTTCTAAGTCGTTGTACTAATAACTCTTTCGTGGGGGCAGCTATTAGGACGTCGTCAAAATAAGGCATGACACCTTTTATGCCTTGTAATAGTCTCTCCATTAAACTTTGGAAAATGCCCGGCACCACGCTTACTCCAAATTGGAGTCTATTGCACTTGAAAGCGCCTCTATGTGTAACTATTGTCTGGGCTTCTGCAGTTGTTGCGTCTACAGGTAGTTGCTGGTACGCCTGAGCTAAGTCCAATTTCGCAAATATTTTTCCGCCACCCAGGAAATGAAGAAGGTGTTGAACCACCGGTACTGGGTAAGCGCTCTGTTGAAGAGCATGATTTAGGGTGGCCCGGTAATCCCCACAAATTCTTCATGAACCATCTGGCTTCATGGGCGTTACTATTAGAGTTTCCCATCGGGCATGGTCAATCGGTTCCAATACGCCCTGGGCGATCAGTTTATCTAGCTGCTCGTTGATCTTCGGCTTTAGGGCAAAAGGCATCCGACGGGGCTTAAGCCAAATGGGAGCTACCTCGGGACTGAGATTAAATGATATAGGGGTCCCCTTGTACTTGCCTAATGTTCCTGTGAACACGTCCTGGAATTCCTGGATGAGAGCCTCTTCCCAGTCGTCGCTTCTGGTTTGGTGTATGCCAGCTAGTTCAATCCTGAGTAGGGCAAACCACTGTAACCCTAACAAGCTGGGTCGGTCACGATCGATGACAGTCAGGGGAAGCATCGCTGTGCAGTCCTTGAAGGATACTCGGACATGGCTGGAACCGACAACTGGAATTCTGTTTCCCTGGTAGTCTTTCAGGATGATTTGTTGCATGCTGAGGTCCTGGTGGCAGATGGCAGGGATCAGCTGTTTGAGGGTTTTCCAGGATACCATCGATAGGGATGATCCCGAATCGAGTTCCATCACGCATGGTTGATTCTCAATGGTAACCCTTACGCGGATCTTTCTTGCATCAAACAATGAAGTGTGGCCGATAATAATGGTTCGGTGGGCCTCTTCTCATCTCGTTGAAGAGGCAGGTGCTCAATTTCTGTAGTAGTAGTGGTTGTTCCATTGGTGGTTCAGACGGTCCTGGTTCTCAGGAGCTTTGCCTGTCTCCCGACGGAGGTTGTTCTCCCTTCGGCTGGGACTGGACTCTTGCTTGCTTCTGCAGACTTTTGTATGTGGCCTCTTTTTCCACAAGTATGGCAGAGTGCGTCAAGGAATTTGCAGTCTGATCACGGGTGGTTTGCCCCACAACCAGCACATTGGCGTGGACGTCTCTGGTTCCTTTGCTCTCATTCTGAGCTGAGCCGGTTGACCTCATCTTCCTCACTGTCTGAGGATGACTCTTCGTGGTGGGTGGTGGTAGCGTGCTTCTCAGCAGTGAGTGGGCTATCATTAGCAAGATGGCGAAGCGGTGCATTCGCTCGGCGCATTTGAGGGGCTTCCTGGTTGCTTCTGCGGCAGTAGCGTCAGCGATGACATCTGTAAGGCTGATGTCGCCTTTCGCCATCAGTTTACTCTGCACGTGCGGTGCATTTAATTCCAGAACTATGTGGTCTCTTAGGGCTTCCTCGAGGTTTGCAAAACCACAAAGGCTTCCGAGGTTCCGGAGGTCGGCTACGAAATTCCCAACGCTCTCGTCCTTCTGTTGGTCCCTCTGGTAAAATTCGTTTCTTCGTATCAGTGTAGGTACTGCGGGTGCGTAATGGGCCCGGAGGATTGGGGCAAGGTTATCCCAATCCATGGTCTTCACTTCCGCCGGTTTTGCCAGTGCTTTGGCCATTTTGAAAACAGCGAGGCCGCAATGAGTCAGGAACACCACTCGTTTCTTGCCAGGCATAGCATCTTTTAAATTGTTGGTCTCCAGGAACATTTGGAAGCGATCTATATACGAGTCCCAGTCTTCGGTTGCTGGGTCGAATGGAGCGGGTGATATGGCGCCTCTGGTCATCTTGCCGTTTGTTGCGTGCGCTCTTTCGCCATGTGCTCTGTCTTGCTCGATGCGTACTAAGTCAGCTCTATCGTCTCCGCATCCCATCCTCATTGCCAGTGTTATGTCCTGGGCATGGGCGCAAGGAACGGAGATGAGACATCGAACGGTGACTTCAACTCTTTATTGTAAAATAAGAACAGAGCAAATACTTGGGCAGCAGCAGCTCTTTTATTGAGCTGACTGCTGTCAAAACAACCAATGGTTTGAGTTTATCGCTTTCGCAAGCGTCCAATCAGAGGGGCCTGTTAACAGCCAATCAGACTGGCCAAAAACGACCAATCACGACTCGCTATTTGCAAGCCAATGAGAAGTGCAGGATTACAAGCTGCTGTAAAGTAAAAGCTGTTTAGGGTTGTATCGCTGTGTTGGCTTATTCCATAACATATGTGTCTGAGTCTTGTTTCATGGGGGAGATTTACAGCCGACAAGGACTTATATGCTATGGACTACAGTCTGCTAGAGCGATTGTGTTGGATTTTCAAAGGACTCACAATATTCCCGAGGAGATAGCAAGACCACCAGGATCTCTGTGGATTGTAATGGGATCATTTAAATGGCGCAGGCAGCGCAGAGAGAGAAGGAGGAGGAGGGGCTGCAGAGCAGGAGTTTTAACTCACTTGGAAAGACAGCCACACAAACCATCATTGCCAAGTATCTTTCTCTCAAATTCTTGGTCATTCCTCAATAAAATGGATGAGATTAATCTGATGGCAGCAAGCAATCACATGATAAAGGACTGTTGTGTGATAGTTATTACAGAGAGTTGGCTTCACTCAGCTATTCCCGATGCCTCACTACAACTTGTATGTCATACCATCCACCAACAAGACCGTAATAAGGACTCTGGTAAGACTAAATGAGGTGGACTTTGTTTATACATTCATAATAACTGGTGCACCAACAGCCATGTTATAAACAGATACTGCTGTCCTGATTTAGATGTGATGACAGTCATATGCAGACCCTTCTATCTACTGAGAGAACTGACAGTGGTGATTTTTACAGCTGTTTACATACCTCCTGATGCAAATATTAGTGCTGCATTTGCATATTTGCATATTACAATAAATAAACAACTTAAGGCTTATCCTGATGGAGCTCATATAATAACTGGTGATTTTAATAAGGCACGCTTAAAGACTGTATTACCCAAATTTACTCAGTATGTGACATGTGCCACCAGGGGAAACATCACACTTGATCATGTGTATTCCAATGTAAAGCATGCATATAAAGCAGTGTCCCTTCCACATTTGGGACTTTCAGATCATTTATCACTGTTCCTTATACCAGCATACACCCCCCTCAGAAGGAAAACTAAGCCTGAAATCAAACTCATCAAGATCTGGCCAGAGGGTGCACTTGATCAGCTGCAGGGTTGTTTCTCAAATACTAATTGGAATTTATTTGAACAAGACGATTTGGAGGAATATACAAAAACTGTACTGTTTTACATCTTGACCTGTGTGGATATAGTTACTGTGAATAAGCGCATCCAGATTTTTCCAAACCAGAAGCCCTGGATGAACAAGGACATGCAATTACTTCTCAAGACATGTGATATGGCATTCAGGTCTGAGGACAGGGTTTGGTATAACAAGGCAAGAGCGGAACTGAGGTGGGGCATCAAGGAGGGAAAAAAGGACTATAAAAGGAAGATTGAGGACTACTTCACAAATAATGATCCACAACAGGCTTGGCAGGGAATTAAACACATCAATAATTACAGGGGCAGCAACCCCATATTGATCAATAAGGACGCATCATTGGCAGAAGAATTGAACTGCTTCTTTGCTCGATTCAAACACACTGCCTCTACAAACTACTGGTACTCAAATGTTCACAGTACAAGAGTATGATGCGAAGCAGGTGCTTAGAGCAGTGAATGTGAAAAAGGCTTCTGGCCCTGATGGCATACCTGAGAAGGTACTCAAAGTATGTGCTGACCAGCTCGCAGGTATGTTTACAAATATTTTTAACCTTTCTCTTAAACAAGCCATTGTTCTATCTTGTCTCAAAACTTCCATCTGGAGCATGGTGGGAGCTATGTAAGGATGCTTTTCATTGATTATAGCTCAGCTTTTAATGCCATCATTCCAGATATACTGATGAAGAAGTTGCTAGAAAAGGACCTCTCCTCTCACATCTGCTGTTGGATAAAGGACTTTCTTACTAACAGACCCCAAACTGTTAGGATTGGCAGCTATTTTTCCTCCACTCTTGCTCTCAGCACTGGCTCTCCACAGAGTTGTGTGCTGAGCCCCCTTTTGTATTCACTCTAAACCTATGACTGCACTCCCTCTTGTCCCACTAATTCTATAATAAAATTTGCAGATGACACCACGTTGGTGGGACTCATATCAGGAGAAGATGAGACGGGCTATAGGTCAGAGGTTCTCAGACTGGTCTTGTGGTGCAAGAGTCATAACCTCGCCCTGAACATCAAAAAGACCAAAGAATTGATTATAGGCTTCAGAAGATGCAAAGCAGAGCCTCTCCCACTATATATCAATGGAGACTGTGTGGAAAAGTTCACAGTTTTAAATTTCTAGGAACTCATATTTCTGACAACCTGACTTGGTCAGTTCACACAATGACCACTGCAAAGAAATCCCAACAGCGTATGCATTTTCTGAGGCTGCTGAAGAAGAGTGGTCTGATGAGAAGTTGCTGTTAGAAATGTCATCAGGTACCTGGCTCATATTACCATATGTGGTGGACTTGTGCGGATGCCAAAAAATATTGAACTAAAATCCACACATGGTTGGAAAAAATAACAACCAGAGATATTTTTATTGGGAATTTTACCTGAAATATATAGTAAAGAATTGAAATATCTAATTGTAAATGTATTAACAGTGGCTAGGATTGTATTTGCCAAAAATTGGAAAAATAAGAAAATACCATCACAGGAGGAAATTATTAAGAAAATATTGGAATGTGCTGAAATGAGTAGATTGACATTTGAAATCAGAGAACAAGATGACGAACAATTTTATAAAATTTGGGATCTATTCTATCAATGGTTAGACAATAAAACATGGCAATGAAATGTGTAGATTTTTAAAGATGTATTTTTTATTATATCTACAAAATGATTATAGGATAGATTTGAGATGATAATGTGAACTGTCATAAAAACAAATTAAATTAAATATGGATTATCTTGTAAAACATGAATGAATAATAGTATAGTCAAATGATTGATTAACAGTGATATTAATGTATTTAGGAATATTTGATTGACAATATGGAGAATATATACAATGCAATTGTAACTGAAGACTATGAAGTGGAAGCATAAAACAATTTGTAAACCAACTGACACACTGTATGTATATACACTGCTCAAAAAAATAAAGGGAACACAAAAATAAGACATCCTAGATCTGAATGAATGAAATATTCTTATT
>BHEV01090467.1:0-12087 GCA_004319985.1 Emydocephalus ijimae
GATTATATGATTTGTTACAGAATAAACTGTTTAAAGTATTGTTATCTCATAAAGCAGGAATGATTAAAAGTATAGTCAAAAGTTTTGTTTTGTTTTTAATAGCAATATTAGGATATATAAGTTTGGATTGACAATATGAGTTGTCATGTAACATAATTGTAATTGAGACTACAAAATGAATGCACAAAACTGATGAACCAACCGACATGCTGGATGTACATATGAGAGTTNTCCTATATAGCACCAGTCCAAGCTATTTGTGCCTATTTCCAATAGTTCCTGCCTGTCCCAACAGATCTGGAAGGGTAGTCATGCTCCAAATCACTTCTGGTAGGATTTAAGAGATGTGTTTTCTCCACTGTGGCACTTACCCTACAAAGCAGCATATTTTCATAATTCACTTGGCCCCAATCCTATTAGCTTTCCATAGAATCTTGAAGATGTGGGTTTTCTCTTCAGCATTAGGCCGAGATATTCGTTGAACAAGTGTATAAGGTTGGTTATAAATATTTTATTAGGAGCCTCACCTGCATTATATTATTATAGATATTTAAGTTATGTTTTTACTTTTCTGTTATGTTATTGGCACAATACCCAGAATCATGAGGTTGAGATGGGCAGCTTTATAAATAATGTAAACAAACAAACCCAAGCTCCCAGATAATTACATGCCACCAGAATCTTGCTAAGCTGATTTATTAACTAAGAAATTGGCAGACTATTAAACAATTTTCTTCTGAGTGCTTCTACACATTACTTCTATAAAAAAGAAGAAGAAAGGGGGTTCCATTGGTGCCTGTTTAGTTAACTGAAAAGAAAATACTAGGCATTTCCAGCATCTCAAGATGACCATATGAGCAGATGAAGATCTAGTAATCACTGTACTATTTACCATAAGAAACATTTCATAATACTAAGCTGCACTCCTGGGACTCAAAACTGAAATGTGATGAAATTGCAGAAGCATTATTTGACCTACTGAGAAAATGAAGGTTGGTGGCCTGGGCCTCTGCTGACCTGTGTTCATTGGAAGCAGAAGAATGATACTGAAGTTACTAGGGTCAACCCAATGAGAATGAGATTAAAGTGCAGCCTCTGATATAGTTGCATAAGATAGATGACTTAACCTTAATATTCACAATAGATACGCCAGCCTATTAATAAGACACATTTGACTTTAACTGGAAACTTGTCCCATGGCCTAATTATGAGCTATTTCATACTTCAGAGAAATGAAGATTTGATTTGTACAGTTATCATATGTGATTAAATCACCAGAGGTAGAGAGCAGTAATTTTCTGATTTTTTCCCTTGAGTATTTTTAAGGAGAGAATGCATTTCTTTGTTAGGGAATTCTTTCTGTCTTCACTTTCTGCAGTTTTCTAGGTTTTCAAAAAAATACATTTATTTAAAATCCTGATATCTCAGCTTGAAGGGTAGCTTCAAAATCTAGTATCAACATTCTAAGACCTCTAATGAACCATTCTGTTATCCCTCAGGACAGGACTAGCTTCAATGATTTCAGGAAGAACTGAGTCAGAAAAATGCCCTCTTTTTCTCTGGCAAAATCCTAGATATTTGAATCGTTTTGCTCTTTAGCCATTTCTTTTCTGTGGTGGAGTAAATAGCTAGAAAATATCAGAAAGTCCTCAAATGAAAATAAAAAGAAAATACATTGACAGTAACAAATAGATTACCTTTATTACATTGCAGTAACATTGTTCTATGTAGATGGTAGCATGATGTCAAATCACTTTTTAAATTAGATTTACATGGCTTTTCTCCATCTGTCTAAATATGGTTGATGGGCTATTTGAAATCAATTCCTTTATAATAATTATTTAGCCAATATATTCCCTGGTAAATAATTCAGAACTGATTATACCAGCAGGACTGCATTTGATTTCTGCTCTAGGGATGCTGTAAGCATTTGCTAATGCAGTCCCCATGTTGGCATGAGCTAGTAGCCTTGGGTATCAAAAGGCCAAAGCAAAGGATATGTTGTAGAAACTTGACTAGCATGCCCAGCTCCTTCAAATCTTGATTCTGTCACCATGCAAACAGCCTAATTTTATGAGACAAAAACAATGAGTTAAATGGAAAATCCAAATCTACTGCTCATTCTGCCTACATACATGTATTTATACAACATTGTAGAAAGATGCCTCATTCTACAACTAGTCAAAGCACAAATGCAATCACGTATTGTAAATTTCAATCTAGGAATGTAGATTCCTTTACTCAGAGGATACGACTTCAGGAAGGGTGTTATTTCATTTTTATCTTACAAATTGAGCATACAAAGAGGAACTTATAAAGGGAATTTTAGTGAAAGGGGTCAGTGATTTAAAAAGACAGCATCATGTCCAAATAGCCTAATTTTATAGCAAATCCTTAACTGCTAGCATTTTTGGTCTATTTGTTTATTCATCAGACTTATATACTCCAAGAATAGAGATAGAAAACATGATAAAAATACAATGAAAATGCAAATTGGCTACAGCCTTTCTTTTAACTATTGAATAGCACCAGCTACTAATAAGACAGAATCAGCTTTCAAAAACTCTGTAGAATAAGCCCATTTTTATAGTCTTTTGAAATAAAGCAAAAGTTACTATCAATCCAGCCAAGGTTGAAGTATTGCCAGATGGGGCTGCCCTTGAAGGTTATTCAGATGTAATTGTTGAATGCAGCAGCTCAGGCACTTATAAGAAAGCTTTGGTATGCCCATTGCTTCATTATCTGTATTGATTGTCCGTGAGCTTCTGGGTGCAATGCAATGTTTGTTTATCATCTATAAAACTGTTTGTGACTATGGGATACATTTTTGAGAAATGCTTTTTGAATAACTGCAGTTCCCCAGTGTCATTTATTAGGACCTAGGATGATGTTTTCTCTGATGCAGTGCTTGCTCTCTGGAATAATATTCCCCCAGAGATCTGTGTAGCTCCATCCCAATGTTGTTTCAGAAGTTGATTCAGAAGTTTCCCAGCCTCGAGGCTAAGTATTTGTGAAGTCCAATTAGTGGCGAGGTTTTTGGTATGGGGATATATAGGATATAGTTATCTGGATATCTCAGATTCTCTATTGTTTTTTTTTTAATTTTTAAATTATAAACTGTGCAATCCTGTGCACCACCACCACCACCATCTCTACTAATTGATAAAATCACCGTCAGTCAATTGCAAAAGGCAGCTTCACTTGGAACAGCTTACATTATTTGAAGATACCTTTAATACCATCAAACATCCTCATCCTCATCTGCCTATCCCAGGTCCTTGGGAAGAACTCAATAGGTGGATAAAAATGCCAAACCCAGTCTAAACATCTGGCTGGCTGTGCAACAAACCATGATAATAATAAAATGGATATCTTTTGAAAATAGCTAATGTGATGCTATTTTTCAAAAAGAAATCCAGGGAGATCTGTGAAAATACAGGCTGGGTGACAAAATGTCTGTTCTAACTAAAGAAAATAACTAGGTACACAGAAAAACAAATTGTGCTGAAAATAAATCAGCATGAATTCTGCAAAGGTACAGACTGCTTCATCAGCTTTTCAAAGTTATTTAGGAGTGGGATCCTATCAATATTGTGTTCTTGAATTCTCAAAAAGCTTCTGCAAAGTTTCTCATCAAAGATTCTTGTATAAACTAACCAGTTCATGTTGCAAAGAACCTGTACTTCTATGGATTGATGACAGGTTAAAAGCTAAGGAGGAATAAGTAAATGGACAATTTTCTTAATGCAGGGAAATAAAAATTGGCATTCCTTGTTCTATAATCAGTTTCTTTTAATTTGTGTGTAAATAATTTTGACTTAAGAGTAAACAATGAAATGGCTATTCATGGTGGTAAAAACCAAAAGTGATTATGAAGAACTCCTGGAAGTGTGCTCATATTGAGTCAATCACATGGTAAATGCAATTCAACTTAAGTGTAAAGCATTTTAAACCTGGCTTTTATCCTTGGCCCTAGGATTAATGTGGGTTTTGGGGGCATACGAGTTTTAATAGTTATTTTTATTCTGAATTGTCTTGTTTCATTTTGTTTGTTTTAAATTGTTTTAATTTAGTATATTTTGTGAACTGCCCAGAGTCCACTGGAATGGGGATCTCATAATAAATTTAATGAAATGAATTTAATAATAACAGCAACAACAATAGGATGCACATTGAGGCAAAAAACCCTAACTTTCTATATATACTGATGGATTCTGAGCTGTGCAATGGATATCTACATCTAATCAATGATGAAACATGCATTGTAACATCACAGTGTAAGCTACATTCTTTTGTATTTCACATGCTAATCCATAGGGACCAGAATTTGTGTCATGATGCACATTTGTCTCTTGCTTCCTTTACTCCTACTCTGGGCTCTCATGGCAATGGATAGCCATAGGGCACGGGTGTCAAACTCGATCGCATCACATGATGTATAAGAATGGGTTTTTTTGTCTGGGGTAGGGATGGTCTGGCATGACGCATCTGGCCCACAGGCTGCCAGTTTGACACCCCTGCCCTAGGGCATCAGGGAGAGGAGAAGCAACTATCTTATGCAGAATGACATCATCATGCAAATGTCACAACTATCTTTGTATCAGACTACTGCAATGCACTCTACATGGAGCTGCCCTTAAAAACTACCTGGAAACTTTAACAAGTCCAGAATACTGTGGCACACAAAGTTTGAGGCCACCTGCAATTTCCCAGTGTTATAATTGCTGCTGCACTTTCTCCCAAATTCCTTCCAATTATTCAAGGGACTTTAAAGCCCTTTAAATATGCAGTCATAATATTTGTGGGACAGCTTCTTCCTGAGATGCAAAGAGTTATTAAATTCTATCTCATCCTCAGATCCTGGGCATGATGGTAGAAAAACCAGTCTATGGCATTGGTATGTTAGAGTTTTAACTATATGTTTTTATTATCTCTGTGTTTTCTATTCTGTTGTTTTATATAGTGTAGGTGGCCATATAGAGTTTTCAAATTAGTGTCCCAGCAGATGTAGATAATTGTAACATTTGCTTGGTAATATTGTCATGTGCATATAGTCATTTTGCCTTCCTCACAGTTTATTATAGTTGCTTCTGTTTCTCCTTCTCCACTTTTTTCAGATTATAAATGATTTTATATATCGATTAAGTCCCTGCTTTTTTGCAACATAACAAGAGCAAAAAAAAAAAGCTTTCCTTTTTGCTAGGGAAGGACTTTGAACTCCCCTAATCTGCTTGGTTACCTTTTTCTGTATTTTTTCCAGCTCTATCCTTTTTCATATAGGGGAACCAGAATTCCAGATAAAAATGTATGATAAAGTTGCATAACAGAATTACAATAGTGGCAATTTTATTTTCAGTACCGTTCCTCATGATTATTAGGACATAAGGCTAATTTTTCACATGCACATTGAGGTGACATCTTTTAATATTCAATGACCTCAAGATACTTTTCTTGGTAACTTATACAGATAAGTCCCCCCACCCCCAAATACTAAATCCAGGGAGCCTGCAATGAAGCCAAGAGAAAACTTGAAACAACAAAAGAAACAGGTTTTTCATATATCATATAATTAAACTTTGTAGTTCATGATCACAAGAGGTGGTAATGATCGCTAAACTGGATGGCTTTAAAAAGGGAAGTATAAGGGATGTTGAATTTTGGTGTGAAATTTTCTGCTAGTTAAGCATCATTATCAAACAAAGAATGGAATGCTCTCCAAAGTTAGGTTTATTATACTTATTTATATGATCAAATTTTAAGCTTAAAAACAAGGAACTTTTTTTTAGTATATATTTAATCTTAGCCCCCAAAGTAATGAAATAACAATTACTCAGCTTTAGAAAACCTTAGATAATCCAACAACTGAGATATGGATTAACAAAGCTTCTTCAATGGCCATGACAGAAAAGTTTGTAGGTAAAGTTAGAACAATGAAATCTCAGAGGCAGAAATCACAATTTACCAAATATGTGCAAAGTTTATATATTATCTTTTTTTTTTTTTGAAAAAAGTTTTATTGATTTTAACAACGAACAAAAACACATAAAACATAAGACCTAAAACATAAAAACATCATCTTCCTTCATAAATTTACATAAGTTTATATATTATCTTTATAGTAACAGTTTATGAAGGTGTTTATTATTTATTTCTCTCAACTTTTCTTTTTGATTCTTAACTGTTTTTTTCTGCATAATATATAGGAAATTATGTTATCCTTGATAACATGGATTCAACAAATTATTGGAGGAAGTATGACTGAATAGGTTGAAAGTTACCTGTCATTCTGGAGTGCAAGCCCATTAGCAATATTGGATGACTGGCCCAAGCCCAGTTTTCTCTGCCAATGTATTCCCACAGCCAGTGTAAAAGAGCTCCAACAAGCACTTTCTGCTTCCTAGCAAAATTTAAGAATCTTTCTCTACTAGTGATACCCACACAACCTTGAGACAGCATGACATTTTCCATTCTAATTGATGATTCCTATTCTAACCCTATTGTTTCTATTTCTGTAAATCACCTTACTTCCCCCCAAAATAACAGGTGACAATGTCTAATAGATTTTTAGGCTAGTCAAGAACTGTAATAAAGTCTATCTACTCGCCAGATAGTTCACACTTTATAGATGCTCTTGGAGGTAATGGAAGAGAAAAGATACCACTTTAATATTGGTACTGTTAAATCTGAATGATTCCTGAACTCATTTGAGGGCTGGGGTTGAAATGAAGGCGAATTCACCACACATGAGAGAGAGAAAATATATTGTGAAAGAATATTTGTGGCATACAAGATGTGAATGAAGATAGTCTAAGTTTGAAGCTTATGCCTAAGGTTGTCACCTTAGAATAGAAAAGTAATACTATTGGATCAAGAGGGAATCGTTATTCTCATCTGATTGAAATAAATGAGTCACAATTGGGTAAAGTGGAAAAGAAAGCTTAGGGGAGGACTTTGCTAAAGTAAATATGCCCTTATTGGACTACTGCAATATACTTTATGTAGAACTGCCTTTAAAGAACACTTGGAAGCTACAATTGGTTCGATACAATTGGTTCAAGCTACAAGTTCAATACTTGTGCTGTTGATTTCCTGTTGTTGAGAACATATTACACTGTACTGCAGGCTTGATATTGATTAGCTTGCAGGTGCAATTTAAAGGGTTGCTTTTGACTTATAAAGCCCTTGCTGACTGGGTACCTTGAGGATTGTCTCCTGAAGTTTGACCTATTAAAGGAAATAACTCTACTACCTGTTGTGAAGTTTTGTTGTTTTTTACATTCTTAAGTTTGTTGTAGATGTTTTAATTTTGTTGTTTTCGGCAATGTTAAGGCACTAAAAGTTGAACTGATTGCAGCAGGGTACAAATGCAATTAAGTAACTAAGTTAAGTAGAGGAAAAGAATATGAAAGGAATGAACTTTAAAAGAACAGTGAACCTGACACTGCTACAATCTGAGGCAGACCCTCCCACTTCTGGTCTTTTACCCTTATTTCTTAGGTAGGGTGATAGGATTGTTGCCAGATGGCTGCTGACCTGCCTCCAGTTTCACGTGTAATAGGACCCCCAATCTTCAATATGGTGGTACTGGATTCCACATGTAAATACGGTTTGCAACACAGAGAGTAGTTGGGTAATTGTATCTGAAGTTTGCCTATTAGGCTTCCAAGTATTCCAGAAAATTCATTGCCATGGCGAGAAGGGAGGCATGGTGGAAGTCCTTAATTGGACTGCAATTGAATTAAAATGTAATAAATAAATAAATAAATAAATAAATAAGCTCATGCTTAAAGGGCTACAATATACTATACATAAACTGCCTCTGAATGCAACTAGGAAGCTTCATTCGGCAGAAAGTACAGAAGCCTGTCTGCTAATTGTCAGTGGAAAATTAAATGGTATAATACTAATGTTAAAAGTGCCATTTTGCTTCTGTTATTTTAATTTGAGGTACTGGTTATTAATGTTACATTTATTTAATACATGTAAATATTATGTTCTTAGGCTGGTTTCTCAGTACTTGTGAAAATATTTTTTCCAACAAAATTTGGCCTGCTCTGTATATTCTTGTAGAGAGAACTCATTGAGGGTTCTCCTGTGGAGATGAGGTAGGTCTGGAAGTTAAAGGCACTCTTTCTCTGTCACGCACCATTGCTTGTCTTTAGGAAATCACCTTAGACATTAGTGCTTGGATGCTAATGGTGTGGAGGCTGTCCGTAAATAGGTATTAGTTATTAAATGCTTCTTGGTTTTATATATTGTTTTTGTTTATCTGTAAGCTACCTTGAGTCTAACGAGGTGGTTTGATTTGCTGCCTCTACCGCTAATAGGTGGCCACCCTATTATAGGGATAACAATTCTGCACATATCTAGATTGCATATGTGGATTGCACTGGGCTACATTGAGCCTTTAGTTCTGGAACACATGATTCTATGGATCAAGTGTTGATGCAAAAGTATATGTTCATTAATGTTTCTCCGATTTACAGTTATCTGAAAGATTAAAAAATGATTAAAATGACTTATGGTATTGAGCAAAGTAAATCAGAATTTGAAATATAATTGTGTACTAATGATGAACATATAATTGCTAGAAAGCAAAATTTTTGTTGAAATTTGAAATAGAGGAAAATAGATTAAAGAATGTGTGATAAAGTAGGCTAACAATTTTGATTATAATATGCAGATCAATCAATGGGAAAATATATACTTAAAACGGTTGTTGCTAAATGATGCCTGAGAAATTATCTAGAACATATAAAATCACTTCAAATATATGTTGGAAATATGAGCAACATGAAGAGATATTTTATCTTGTTTGGTAGACATGTAAAAAAGCTAAAAAAAATATGTATCCAAATATTTACTTTGAACCAGAGGATCTTAAAGATAAATATTCAATTGAAGCCAAAACTTTTCCTTTTATGATTGCTGAATAAGCAGTTAGAAAAAGAGCCAGGGAAGATTATTTCAATATATGATCATAGCAGTGAGATTACTACTATATGTGGAGATGGAAAAATGTGACTACTTACTATTGAGGAATGGTTGGTGAAATTGATAGATTTTGCTGAAATGGGCAAATTACCTTCTCTGATTAGAAAAAAGATTTTGACATTTATTGCCAACAGGAAGCTTGTAGACTGTTTATGCAAAAATGAAAAATAACTTCTGGTTTAATAATTATAGGCAGACACACACACACAGAGAGAGAGAAAGTATGCAAACCCATAGTTGTTGTTGTTTTTGAAGGAATTAACTGTGGTTTGATCAAGAAAGCTATTACTTTGTCTCCCAGAGCTCTAAGCCTGTCAGAGACCACTGTTTTGTAGTCTTCTTACTAGATCAGCTGCATGGAGCAGTTGTGGATGATCTTAAGCCAGGGGTGGGATTCAACTGGTTCGGATTGGTTTGAGAAAACCAGATGTTAGTTACATCTGGTTTGCTGAGCCCGTATTTCAACCAACTGGCTGGCCCCGCCCACCCCATCCCGGACTCTCCACACAGGGCAGGGAAGTGGAGAGTCCGCGCGGAGGCTCTGGGAAGGGGGAAAATGGGCCTTCCGGAAGTCCGGAAACAGGCCTGTTTCTGGCTTCTGGTGGGCTCCAGAGCCTGTGGGAGAATATTTTCGCCCTCCCAGAGGCCCCGGGGAGGCCTATGGACCCTTGGGAGGGCAAAAAACACCCCTCCCAGTAGTACCAGAAGTCTGGAATTGAGCCTGTTTCTGGCTTCTGGTGGGTCTCCAAAGCCTGGAGGAGGTTGTTTTTGCCCTCCCAGAGGCCCGGATGAAGCCTCCAGACCCTTGGAAGGGTGAAAAGGGCCTCCCCCAGGCTCTGGAGGCCCACCAGAAGCTGGAAACAGAAAGTTCCAGTAGGCCATGCCCACCATGGCCACACCCACCCAGCAACCAGGCAGCGAACTGGTTGCTGGGATTTTTGAATCCCACCCCTGTCTTAAGCGCTCTCATTGTCCTTAGAAGAGTGACAAAGACCCAATGTACATGCCAGCTCTTTATTCTGCCACAACCATTAGCTCTACTTTTTGTGGAGGTCTCTTCATTTCGCCATTTCTTCTACTTTTTTCTTTCTTGGCACTCTTTTCTTACTTTTCTCTGTAAATCTGACCCCTGAGTGCGGGTGAGTTCTGAACAAAAGGCTACTGTTTTATCTTCAAAAATAGCATAAATGTCCCTGGGTATAGTAACAAATTTTCATGTTTCTAATTTTAAAAAGTGCCTCCTTTCGACACATTCTTTCTTGAGAAACATTAATCCCTGGCATGCAGCAATTCATAAATACACAAGAATCTAATATATTTTCTATTACAGTAAACTAGATCTTTTGTGGAAGCTTAAAAGTTGGCTATGAAAAAAACTGCCTCTTTCATTATTGCTATCTAACAATTTTTACTGACTCTAAATTTTGGAGGCATGATATCCTCGATAACTCTTTCCTGTCGAAAGGCATGAATAATATATGTAATTGTACAACTTAGTGACAATCATTATATCTTGTAGTAGTAGCTGTGATAGAGTTGCTATGCTTGCTTGTTTGGATTTCTCTCATATGATGATTCCAGACAGCTCATTACAATCCATAAAAAGCATAGCTATAAGTACACACAAACACACACACCCAGGCAGCAGACTAATCATCCTTGCAACATAACCTTTACCATAGTTGAGTGCTTGAGAGATCTTTATAGACATCTAGAAGGCTAAAAGGGTAGGGTTCCTTCAGACCTCAGGTGGGAGATTGTTCCAAAGGTCTGGAGTGACCACCAAGAAGGTGCACTTCCTCATGTCTCATCAGATGCCAATGCACATTCATACCTGTCAGAAGCCAAAATACTCAAGTATGCTGCAGATAAAAAATAAACCCCAACAGCAATGGATTTACTCATGATTACCATCTTTTTTACTTTTGATTACTTTCTAGTTTCATTTGTCTCATCTTTAGTGCCATGCCAGGCAGCATTTTGCATATACTCATTTAAATAGATGAATATGCACAAGAGATTGCAATAAGTATACCTGCAAATATTGGAAAGGCCATTCTTTTCAACAGTTATGCATGAAAAGTACACTTCTGAGTGGGTGTTTTTCTCTTAAGCATACATTTTTATATTTGCCACTTAGTTGGTGATTTGTTTCTGATCTGTATCATTTGTTCTGAGTCTATGGTGTTTCCATAGACTGATAAAATATCAGATAAATACATAATTAAATCTAAGCTATGAGAAAAGTCCCGTTACGATTCTAGGACAGCACAGTAGAATTATTCAAATATTACATACAAACAGAGCAATGTACAGAGCAATGAAAAGGCTGAAAGTACCCTAATCATCACAAATATATCAGGACATTATTTTTACATAATTGCATAATACAATTGGTAAGCAGCTTTCAATGTTTTCCTTTCCATATGCTACCTTATCTCAGGCATGATTGTAATGTTTAAGGTATACATTCATTTTATATTATCAAATATTTAAAAATTATTTCAAAGTTGCTGAATTAATTAGGAAATGAGTCTGTTCATTCCAGTGTGTTTACAGCAAAGTATTGTAAAAGATAAGCAGCATCTTTAAAAAAACAAAAACGAGCTATTTCTTTTTCTTTTATCAAGGATGAGATGTCCGTTCACACACTTGGCCCCCAACAGTTGCTCTTTTATAACAAGTAATCACATCAACCATGTTGGTCATTTGAAGTCCAAATGAATTAGCAGGGACAGTTTTGGTGTGCCTGAAAACACAGATTGGGAATAGGACCCACAATCTTCCTCTGAGGTAAGGTCCACTTGGTGATGACAGGAGGAAAAGAAGATCAATTTTCAACACCTCTGATATGCAATCTAGGGAGTCAGCTGTAGCTTAAAAAGCCTTCTTACTCATGTGTTAATACAGAGGTGGTATTCAGCAGATTCTGACCAGTTCTGGAGAACCAGTAGTGGAAATTTTGAGCAGTTCGGAGAACCGGCAAATACCACCTCTGACTGCCCCCGCCCCCATCTATTCTCTGCCTCCCAAGTCCCAGCCGATCAGCTGGGTCTTCTTTTGTTGCCCTGCACAGGAGAACGGAGCTGGAAA